>JBBJLR010000153.1:6611568-6649134 GCA_037577145.1 Brachypetersius gabonensis
AACACCAATACAGCTGAAAGTGATTAACAATGCCCTCAGCTGCTTAACCAACCAGAACATTATCAGACAGGTTTAATCGATTTCATGCCAGGCCCAATAAAAAAAGTGTTCCTTTCATTTTTGTGAGCAGTGTATATAAAATATGTTAACTTTTATTAATTTAAGTAAATCATTGGCTGCGGACTTGAGAAAAGCAAGTGTTGTTATTTTGCAATCAGCGGTCATGAAATGTCATGAAAAAACATTTAGGAAAGGGGATAAATACAAGGAACTGCCTTTAAGGGAGATGTACCTTTACTTGTGTTTGTTTGTGCGCTGTATAACCATGTTGGGTCTCTGTGTGCATATTTGATCAGGTGTTTGGAGGATTCCTGGTTAACCTGAACTCCATGCTCAGCTGGATGTCTTGGCTGAAGTGGCTCAGTATATTTCGCTACGGTTTCAATGTAAGTTTTCCAACCACAAGTATGCGGTTATTTACTTGTGCAGTCCTGTCAGTAATGTAGAGCCTACTCTTTTTCAGGCATTGGCAATCAACGAGCTAAAAGGTCAAGTGTTCACCAGTAACTACACCATGTAAGTGCCGCATGACCCACTTCAATGCCTGCTGACCAAATATAACAAACACAGCTTGAAGCTCTCAGTTATATGGTTATACTTGTAAACGTATGAAGGTGTTTTTAGTTAACCTGGGATTGAAAAGGGCCCCTGTTAGGTCATCTTATCTGCTCACTCACCAGTGGGTGGGGGAAAATTCCTGACTTCCCACTGACTTTAAATATTTATTTCTGTGTCAGAATGACAGGTGAAATGTATCTGGAACATCAGGAGATCGACTACAGCAACTGGGGCTTCTGGCAGAACCAAGTGGCTCTGGCCGGCATCATGTGTGTATGCTTGGTGATGGCCTACATACAGCTCAGACGAATCAACCGCTGGAAATGAGAGCACAGTGTGTGACACTGTTCACCCACACCTGCACCAGAAGTTCTTGACAAACTCAGGGGTGTTATGGATTATTCAGCATGTTGCTCAGTGTTTGGGCAAGTCATGCTTCATATTGTCAAGAGTCTTGTTTCCATCATGTGATGCAAACTCCTTTAATAGTCTTACAGGTTTGTGTGGGATCATGACCAAAGTGCTTTATTATTACAAGAGAACTTGCTGAGCAAAATCAGCTTTCACACAACTGTGAAGTCCACTCAAAGAAACAAAGCCTGCTCGGGTGTTTATAGCAGAGCCCTGCAGGCTGTTTTTTTTATCTTTTTTTTAAAAAAATATTTGATCAAGTGACCTCAACGGTATTTATAACAACCTTTATAACAACATTCTTCAGGCTACTGAAAGATCCTTCCTTTAATCTTCCAAGAAGAAAATGTGTCATACTGTGTAAAATGTTTATGCTTTTCACTGAAGTCTGATTCTGTTTCTGACACCTACATGGATGTATATCCTCATATGAATGTATTTTCTTTTTTCCCCCCATCTTGTAATGTTCATATTCTCAGTACTGTATGTCTATAATTGCCTTTTGTATACAGTTATTAAACCATCAAACCATAAACTCATGTGTAGAGCAGGTAGTAGAGTTACAATAGTATTGAAAATATATGGTGCAATAAGATTTTAGAATGAACCGGTTACTGTCTGTTGTAACTCCACACATTTGGTCTTCACCGATGGGTGCGGTTTGGTCTAAACCCCAGTGTAATTGGGGTCAGGTGTTTTTCATAACATGGGACGGGCAAAAGCATTCATGCTGTACTAAATGTCCACTCACTTCTTGAATATCACCCATAAAAAGCAAATACTACCTCATGTTTTGTTCATACAAATTACAGTATGATGCATGGCAAATTTGAAATGAAAAATTTAATTTGCGTGGGCCTACTGGCTTTAACCGCGACTAGAATTAGTTCATTTTAAACTCCAATGAAACAAGAGCGTGTTTTTACATCCATTACTAGATTAGAGACTTTAATGCAGGGGTCACTTATCTTTTTGAAACTGAGCTGAACCATACAAAGGGCTACCAGTTCGATAGACTAGAACAAAGTTTACCTAAACTTCATGTATAATAAACATGTTTTAAATCCTTTTTAAAAAATAGTCATTTTTAAATGCAAATGTGATTAAAGAATAGCAGCAAAAAGATTAAATTAAATGTTAAACACTGCTCACTTGTGAGTTGTGCTATTTTAGAACAGGTTTGCAGGCTACTCTTGTGGTCCTTGAGGGCACTCTGCTGCCCTCGTTGGTGAGCCCTGCTCTAATGGGTGCAAATTCAAGAAGCACGACATTAATACACACAAATACAAAAACCATCAGAAACAGGTACTCATTTTATTGTACTCTATTAAAAGATTCAAGTTAATTTAGATCTCAGTTCAATTTTACAGATCCCAACAAATGGCTCAAAATTAGAGTAAAGCAGACTGACGCTCATAACAGTTTGGCGAAGACAGATAGAAACATTAATCAAAAAGCAGTGAGGGCCAATCAGCAGCGCCAAAAAGACAAAACTGGTTAACCTGACAGTCATACAAACGTCCCTTGCCCTTAAACACAAGCGTGACTCAGTGCAGTACTTAAATTTCAAAGCTCACTGGCCTCCAGGGCAGGGATTTTACACAACTCTTAAAACTGATAATTCAGTTCGGTGGTCTTCGATCCCTCTCCATCAAGGCACAAACTCTTCTCACCCAAACATCATCTCCGGCCCACAATTCCTATTTACACACATCTTCGACTAAAACTTTTTGGAAGGGGAAAAAAAACCCCACAACTCTAAAAAAAAAAAAAAAAAAAAAACCAAAACAACCCACAGTACTACAACAAATGAATCAGCAGTTAAAACTGAAGGAAAATCCAGTTTAGTGGAAGATGCAGGTTTGCTGGTCAGTAAGAACTCTCCCCCAACTCTCCAAAACCCTTGCAAAATAATTACACTTTCATCCTACCCTGAAAAACAAGTTGTCTAATTAGCATCTCATTAAATCTGCATCATCTTTTAAAAGGAACATGAACAGGGAAGGATTGCTTTTTGTTTTAAAACAGTAAAAGCAGCACTATAGAAATTCTCCTTTAGATCCTCAGGTCATTTTGGCCGTGCTGCTCCTCTAACTCCAAACGTGACGTCTGCAGTGGTCTACAGCCTGGAAAGAAAGAAGCAAAGTGACTATAAATCTACCAACCATTGTCTCATAATGGCTGCTGCACTTTATAAAGCATTTGAGTGATTTACATTACAAGTCAGAACTTTGGCATATAGATTTTCTACATTCGCATGTCATGTAATATTTACTACAACCATTCAAAATTCATTGAGAACCTACAAAAAAAGACCACTTAATGTGAATTACCAGGCAACTGTTGGATATTTACAATGAGCTATTAAGCAACACCCAATGGGATGAAACCATGAACAAATTTCCATTACTTTAAACCTGCACTATAGCTCAGACCTTTACCACTCGCATTTATTTCCTTTTACTGCAGATTTTGGTTAACAAGTGGAGTGCACAAATTTCAATTACTTGTTTTGCTCCAGTGTGAACTAAAGCTGCAGTTAACAAGATTATCTGACTGCATTCTGTACTTATTATGCTCACTTTCCTGTTTTTTCTGCTTGTGGTCAAAGGTTTCTACACATCCATCAAACTAAAGATTTTTTTAAAAAACACCCTCTATGTAGAAAACACTTGGAAGTAACTTGTGCACGGGTATAAACAACTGTGGGGGAATAATAATATAAGATGTATAACCACATAGCTGGTCTTTGTGCATTATTTACTTGTAGCTGCACTAGGAGCTACAAACCATGAACAGTAATATTTCAGAATTAAGAACATCCCTGAATGCGTATCCTTCAGTGTTATGTATTTACAGCTATTGGGAGAAAGTGTTTCCTTAATTCAAAATAGAGTTTTCTCGATTTTGAATGTTCAGAGTTTAGTGATGTATGAAGAACAGTCCCTTTGCAGATTGATGAAGCAAAGCTGTACTGTTAGTCAATAATGCAAATGTCAGTTTTTCCAGTGATTACAGTTTGCTGTACTGAATGGAAAATTACATTTTCTTCATTACAGCTCATCAGTCAGAACATGTGCAACACTCACATTACAGCGAGTCGCAGTCGCCATGTTTTTGCACCAGAAGGCAGGCCCCCAGCTGCACTGCTCCATGCCCAGAAGATGCCGGACTGCCTCAGGACACGCACCCAGCTTCTGCAGAATCACAACACAGGAGACACTCACTCAAATCCTGCATTTCATACTCTTAAGCTCAAAGGTGTGGGAAATGCCTGAAAAAGGTGCTGCAAACATTTCTGCAGTATTTTTATACATTTGCCTCGGCTCAAAAAGATGTTCAAATGACTTTTGGCAGAACTAACAAAAAGTGATTTAGAAGGAGATCTTACCATGCAGACAAAGTCAGGGTCAAGGGTCTGAAGCAGCAATTGGATTAACAGAGGCTCATACTGCTCAACAAGCTGCTGACACTGTGTAGAGAAACCAGTCCTCCGGTCACATTTTTTAAGCTCCTTAGTCATTCAGTGAGGACCAAATATTAAATATATATATATATTTTGTGCAATATAATTTAACATTTCCATAGGAAAATTAACAAAATTATTGCAAGGGTTAGATGGGTGGAGGATCATTAAAATAACACAACTTGACGCTACCTGGGTCCTAAATTCTTCCGGCAAGAAATTGCAGACTTTCCGCACAGCCTCCTCGATCTCTGCCTCGGTGGCATTCTGCTCCAGGATGCCATCCACATAGCGCACTGCCATCTTGCACACGTCACAGAACCCACCAGCCTCAAATTCAGTCTTCTCCATCACAGCTGAAAGCCACAGAGAGACAGACACTCGCAACACGAGTCACAACAACTTCAAACAATACAAATACAAATAACAATGTACACTCAAGACACTCACGGATGAAAGTGTGGCTGGCTCCACTGCACAGCCCCAGCACGGTGCAAACAGTCTTGGGGTCCGCTTCCTGCAAGAGTAGGTCAATGATTGCCTGGCCATAGGTCTCAATCAGGTCCTTGCATTGAGCAGTAAGCGTGGAGGGCAGGATGTTGCACACTTTCTCCACAGCCTGCACCACTTGAGCCTACAAAACCAAAAGACACGGTTAACAACGAGGCAGTTACAGCTACACATTACAAGACTGACAGTTCACTCGGTTTTGTAACAGACCCATCTGCATCATTAATGTGAACAGACCCTCACATGCACACCTTAAATGACATCACATGAATGAGACACATTAAAGACGAGTGAACAAATTGGCAGTACAGCCTTCACTGGGGGGTTGGGGCTCCAGATATGACACTTCAACATGGCAACATGACTAGAGCCTCAAAATTAATCATTACTCATAGGTGTAATAAAAAGGAAACATTAGTTTATTCAATTTGCTTTTCCTCTGATGGCATCAAAGTATAACTGATACAATGAAACAAGCGGTCAATAGCGTTATACCTCAGTGGTTTGGTCCTGGATCATACTCTCCAGCTCCTTCATTACAAACTCACAGATGGCACACTGAGGGGATTCACGTGCAGGCACCATCATCTGTACAGCCAAACACACAAATCAAACAGACACTCAGCAAACCTTCACATTTAAAGAAAAAACATTTTTTGTACAAAGAAAAGAATTTTGTACAAAGTTCCCATTTGTGGGACTAATGTAGATTAGATAAGATTTAAGATAAACCTTCAATACAACCAACGTAGGTGTATGCAGCAAGTGGAAGACAGCGTGGGCAGCTTTACCTTGACTGGCTTTTCCTGGGCAGCCTCTTCTAGTTTGGTGGCAGGGATGGTCTTTAGAGCAGGGACCAGTTTTGCAGCCACTAGAGTCTGCATGGGCACAGACTCGGGGGTGGAGTCACAGAAGCCAGCGCGGCAACAGATATCTTTGGGTTGCTACGGAAAGAGGCAGATATAAAAACTGTTGTAAGAATGACAAACATCTCTGCATGAGTCCATGAACGAACCAGGGATATTTAGACATGCAGTGCATGACCAGAACCCAGTATGCCCAACCCTCTGCAGCCTGACAAAATTAAGACAATGGTACAGATAAAATATGAACACTACTTTTATACACTCGCGTGATTTACATCATGCATTTTCCATTTGCATACAGCTTCAGCTTGTGCCCAGTGACGTTCCCAGCACACGGCCAGTCTTACTACAGCCAGGCATGCAACCGCTTAACTGCACCAGACATGCAAAATACATTTTTTTTCCCTCTTTAGTGATGTATGTGGAGAGGCGGCGATGTGATGAAAGTAGTTTAAAACAAGGGAGCCCAACTTCGGTCCTCAAGAGCCACAGGTTTGCAGGAAGTGCCATTACTGGTGTGTGTTACTAATAAAATATTATGCTGTCCAATGGAAAAAAAAAAAAAGTATCACAGTTTTTGTGCAGTGTTTCACATATTGTCACACTGACTGCAAAATATATTAATTCATCATTCCTGGAGGAATGTGCGGTAGAGAAATGTTGCAGCTCATCTATGATCCTACAGGTGGCGCACTAAACTATTTACACACCAGGCAGACCGCACATGATCCTGTGGAGTGAGTAGTAATTAGCTTCTTACTAATAATACTAGGCAATCTTTGTTGGGCCAAAGCATTGTGGTACAACGACAACGGTACAGGCACACGCTGCTAAACATCATCCTGAAATTGAAAAGGCAGCAGAGAAACAAACAATTTGCCAACAGGCAACAATGAATGCTGGACAGAAGTTTTACTTTTTTATATTACTAGTAATAAATGAGAGCATCACCACATCTATACATTTACACACAAAGACCTGAGGTCATATCACCCATGAGAAATCATCATAGGATTGAATCAGGATAACAGAATCGCACCTAGGTATTGGGATTTCGTACTTAGAGGTCACTGGTGACTCCCAACCCTATTATCCAAATATCACAGTAGGGTAGTAAAAGATCACACAGAACATATTATTTAGGATTTTAAGGAGCCCATGCTCCCCAAGTACTCTAAAAGCAAGGCTCTGAACTGGTTTGTTAGCATTGGAAAGCAAGAACATTAAAATTACACAAGTTATGAATATCTGCTGCTGTGATTGGGCACTTTTGCACTGCTTCTTAAAAATGTACACCAAAAGATCTGCCAGAATGATGGAGTTCTTGGATTGTTGAACTTCAAATAACACTCAGAGAAGATCACAGCATAAACGTGTGGGCTCCAAGAACTTGAGTTGAGCTCCCAGATTTAAAAGGTTTAGACTAAGTGTTTATACAGAATAAATGAGAGAAAATGTGTTGAACCATTACTTTGAATAATAAACTCTTAGGTAGCAGGTGGCACATATGCATGAACGATGACTAAACAATCTAGTGTGAAACATACTGATCATCACTCCAAATTGGTTATTTAGTAGGGTGAGTAACTATTCTACACAACAGCACAAGTTAGCAATGGTCATTCAAATTAGACACAGCACAGGCAAGTAATTCCACAAACAAAACAAAAAGCTATGGTTGAAACTATCAGATCAACAAAGACCTACCTGCTCCTGTAGGCCAAAGTAAAAATAATAAATATAAAGAGAGGGAAGGAGAAAAGGAAGGCAAAATGTGGGGTAGAGGGAATAAAATAAGAGAAAACAAGTGATTAGAAATGCAGATGAGACCAGCAGACAGGCAGAGTAGCTGTAAGACTGGACATGGGCTTACTGGAGAAAGGAAAACAATGCCAGAACGGCTTTGAGGACAAGCCAAGCTCTAATTAAGTAACAATGCTCACAGCTAAAACAAACAAATTGGGACCAATTTAACCCCAGAATGCAATGAAAATGTGGATGTTCTCACTAAAATGTGTGGAAAAAAGGAAAGGTGAGCTAAAGGGGTACTCACCATAGACATAAGCTGCTGAATAACGAGAGGACCATACTGGCTAACATACTGCTTGCACTGTGGAAAGGAACACATCATAAGGCATCTCAAGTTACCTACATTTCTAACAAGGAAAAACATGGTCCCTTAAAGCACCTACAAAAATAAGTCCTGGAATATTTATAGAAACAGGAGTGAGAATTGCTTTGAACACCAATACGACACTATACCAAGCAGCCATCTTGGTTGGCTTACACAGGGTTTATACAGAGATTCTTATGTTGAATTTACTACCTTCACAATATTTTTTACTACCAGCACGACTTCAAGCTTCAACTGTGGCAGCGTAAAGTGACAAGTAAAGTAATGAAATATCTTTCCAAAACGAATAAATAACATTCTCACAATTTAATGAGGTAATTATAACTTTATAAATTATAACCTCAACACAGATTTAGAATGAACAATTACACACTGGAATTTGAAACAAATAGTTTGGCAGAAGGCCAGCCGGGTCCCCGGACTGAAGGCGCTTTCAGACCAAACGCAGCATGGGTTGAAACCCATTATTTTCTGTGGCTTGACGCCGTGACGCATTTTCGCATGACCAATAGAATCCAAGCATCGAAGCGAGCTAGTGTTCGGTCTGCCCAGTCCAAACACACACAAAGCGGGTATGGAGGAAAAGCTACTCTTAAAAGTCTGAGTGTCCAGAAATCCACGCCCACTTTTTGCGCCGAGAGCCGCGGTGCGTTCTCGCGTTTTTTGAGAGGAAGCGCAAACCTCGCGTTCGGTCTGAGTCACGTGACATAATTCCAGTCGCTCAGGTCCTACACACAACATAAAAATAAATCCACGCAAGTTTTCTAACTTAAGGAGATGCACGTAAGTTGCACAAATTGAAAAACGCATAGGCCCCATTGGATGGGTGCTCAAAAATGTACTACCTCGTCAGATGACATTTACTACTTTTTACTGGCTTTAATTTGGCCTAATTTAATTTACTACCTTTTACAACCCCGCGGCAACCCTGTTACAGAACAAAGCCTGGCTAGTATGCATGTTAAAAGAGGTTTATGTGATGGGAGATCTTTCTCTGTTCTACTAAGAATTCCTAAGAGTCATTACCTTTAATTAAACTGAAAATATTCCCCTTGTAGAAAACCCTCACATCCTGGATTATGATTTCTGGCCACACATTTCATTGCCACAGCTAAAGATCGAGCCAACTCTTAGGCGGATGCGCAACTTGTCCACAAAGACTATAACAAATTGTTTTACAAATAATCACAATAATGAAATGTGTTCACCATCAAATGAGATGCATGAGAACCACTGATCATTTTAAACTGTGCTGTTTTACAGCTTATACACTGGCGGTAGGGTTTTAAGGCATCTGTGCTCACAGCGCTCTTACCATCTCTGCAATTCCAGGCCCCAAGAGATCACACTGAGACTCAATCTGTTCAATCAGAGAGTTGATGAAAGTGCCGTTTTTCTTGGCCTCCGCCTGAGCATCACTGATGAACTTCACACAGTCATCACACACATCACTACCCTGCAGAGAAATTTGTGAATTTGTCTTTATGGCGTTGCGATATATGACATGATTTTAACACCACATGGAAAGAGAAGTTATCACACCTCTTTGGTGGCCTCCTCCACTTCCTTGTCCTTCTCCTGGGGGTATAGGAGCTGAGGGACATTAAGAAGCAAGGGGTTGATCCTCTGGGTCAGATCCACCCGAGGAATCTCATTGGATATTAGCTGAGCTTTGGCAAGAGCCTCCTCCTGGGACACACACAGGCCAAGAGCACCACACACCACACCCGGGTTCTCCTACAGAGATTAGCAGAGAGCAGCATCTTAGAGAAAGGTCAACAAGTTATCAGTATATGCACATAGTGTGTTGGAGGTTCTAATATACAATGCCCATAATTTCATTAGACTTTAACAGTATACTTCATGAATCATTATTCATGCAACAGCAAGGCTAGCTGACCAAGAGGGAGAGCTAGTCATACAAAAGGGTGTTTGTTCCCCTGCCAAGCAGCACGATCAAAGCAATCTATTGACTAAAATCCTCCAACAACGCAATGAGTTCTGGTTAAAAGGATCCCAGTGTAGGAAGCATACTTCATAGAAAATCTCTTATGGCTAACCCACTGAGAACTCTGTAATGTTAGTCATCTCAAAGAGAATAGCTAACAGTGAGGACATCTGTTTTAACAATCAGAACCAGATTCTAAGTTAATCTTACCAGCTCTCCTTTAATGATGCCCATGACAATGGGGTAATAATCGTCCACCATCTCCTTGCACTCAGAGGCCAGGGTTTCATCTGGAATTAGCTGGCATGTTTTCTCCATGTAGCCTAGGATTTCAGCCTAGGCAGCACACATGTTAATGAATAAAGTGAAACAAACTAAAATATTTATATACACAAAGTCTTTGCAGTACTCACCTCAGTGGAATTGTCCTTAAGGAGCTGGTCCACCACAACTAACACCTCTTTGCATAGATCACATGGCACAGATTTCTAAGAACAAGGCATGTTTAGTACTAGCAAAGAATGTGCACATAAATAAAATACAGGTCAAAAAGAAATCCAACTTACCATCTGAGGCTGGTTCCACACATTTTGTTGGCAATGGGAGACCGCACCACAAAGGGAGGCCGACTTGACATTTTGGCACCAGTAGGGGGGGCCACGGGCACACTGCTCTGTTCCCAGCAGAGGGGTGGCCACAGCTGAAAGAGAAAAGTATTTTTATGAATCATGTGTTATGAGGCAGCAAGTTTTCACTGGAGGACTCAGCAATGCTTACAGAACCTAGTCTTCATAGCCAACCTGAAATAGAAAACGCTGTTATTCTGTCCAGCATTTTTATTTTCATGTTTTTACCCTCAGTGCCAGGCCTACTCCCCAGGCACTCAGCTAGAGCTCTATTGGCAAAGAAAGAATAGCTGCCATTACATTCACAACAAATGAATAAAAAAGCTAAGTCTCGTTGGTTCACTTCCTCAATCCGATTACAGCCCTAAAGCCTCGATGAGAGACTCTGACCAAGAGGCAGGCAGTGAACACCTCATTATTTCAAAAGCAGAAACAGTTTCTGGCAGAAGAGGGAAACACCTAGGGAAGTAGTGCCAGTGGTCCAAGTCCAGTTCTCCACTTACATCAAAAATCCCCTCAGCAGTTTATAAATGGAACCGTTACAGACAGCTAACCAGTCAGACCAGTTTTGAAGAATGATGAACATGATGTTCTCCCTTAAACCAGAACCACAAAACATTAATTAGGTCAGCTACACCAAATCTGACATCAGTTTAGCCCCACAATCTTTTCAAGTTGCGATTGTGGGGCTAAAGTGCAAATGCTAAAACATCCCTTTTGCATTTCAGACATATGGATCCACAGAGATTTTAAAGGACCAGAAGAACTTTGAACAATCTGTTATTCCAAGATAAGTCCTGCCCCCTGGTAAATCACAAGATTCCCTCACCTCAGCATTCCCAGTGATTGAACTTATCAGCACAATGTACAGAGGGACAGGGAAGTACACAAAACTCTAATCTAAGCAATAAGGCTGATTTGGCAACTAAAAGGGCTGTTTATTGTTTGATGGTCAACAACTACTGACTGATACTAGAAGAACTCGGTCAGTGAGTCACAAGATGAGCAAACCCAGCAGCATGACCCTCAGCCGGTCATAGTGGACGCACAACCTCATTAAAAACATGAAACACTTCCACTTAGTTTCAACAGTTTATAAAATACTCAGTACAGCAGCATCAAACAAAGCTAAAGCGTTGTGTCACTGATCAAACAGGATAGTTTCAGCTTTCAAAAGGCCTCAGTGTAAAGTCTTGCTTGTTTTTATTTTACCCTGCAATTAAAACTAAACATATTTGCATGTGTTCAGAGGTCATTCACTTAAAGTGAAACATACAGCATTACTACATTAATTATTAACAAGTTATGTTTGAATTTTGTTCAGGTAAACGACACCATAAGAGAGACTTTATGGACACATGGTTTAAGAGGTTCTAACCATGATTGCTTTACAATATTTTACACTATAATTTTGCTGCATTTAACACTGTAAAATGAAATCTTGTGACTAAAATGGCCAAACACAAGGAAACTCCATGTCCCTGCTAAGAGTTAGCCAAGCCAAGCACTGACTGTCACTTAAAATGAGCTTCAGGATCTGTGCTCAACTGGAGTCGTGTTTCACAACAAACTCGATCCTAGCAACACACAAACTGTCAGCAGTCTCCAGTAAGAGATCAATCAAGTGTTTAGAAAGGAAGCATAATTTCAGATACCTTTCACTTTACAGACCTTGACGTTCACATGTTGTGCATGCCTGAGCATAAAACCCTTTGTCATGTAGGTTTAAACTAGAATGCATGTGGAAAACATTTACATTTAGACAAAACCGGAAAATCTGTGTAAAAGTTAGATGATTCTCCACAGCTAGACTCATGACCAAAACCTGAAGTGAAAACTGTGGGTGTTAAAGTACACCCACAGAAGTACAAATACAGAACAGAAAATAGAAACTTCCTCATTTGGTAAGAACTAAATGAAAAGGTCAATATCTTTGTTTAAAAAAAATTAATTCATATTTTCATAAACACTGGCACATTCACTTGCAACACCACTCCAATGCCTTCCATGAAAAATAAAAAAAAAATTAAATAAGTCCATCAACGTTAAAGTACACCGTCTGTGCTAGACTTTATGGAGAAAAGTATAGCAAACCCTAACCATTAAACCAACAGGGACTTTAATCACATTGCATTCAAACAGACTTTAGTATGGAGTTATAACAGCTTCCATCCTTAAGGCTTTCCACAAGATTTTGGAGTTTTCTGTGTGAATTTGTGCCCATTCATTCTGTAGAGCATTTGAGGTCAAGCACCGAGAAGATCTGGCTGGCACTCTCTGCTCCAGTTCATCCCAAAGGTGTTGGATGGGGTTAAGGTCAGGGCTCTGTGCGGGGCAGTCAAGTTCTTCCACACCGAACTCATCCAACCATGTCTTTATGGAGCTTGCTTTGTGAGATGGCGCACAGTCGTGCTGGAATAGAAAAGGTTCTTCCCAAACTGTGTCCACAAAGTTGGAAGCATGGTGTTGTCCAAAAGGTCTTGGTATAATGAAGCATTAAGATCATTAAGACCAGTGGAGGTCAAGGGCCTAGTTTGCACCCTGAAAAACCGCGAGGTCACTATACTTTTGTTCATATAGTGAATTTTACGACTTGGGCAACAACGCACAACAAAAGGCTTACCAGATAATCGCCGTGTGCCTAAAATGCACACGTCTGCCTTGCGTTTATGAAAAAAAAACGATGACAGTAGAAACTTTGATGAGTCATGGTCTTATGATCACTACCTGCTTCTACCACTCGAAACCTCGCCACACTGAAACAGCATAAACACAAAGACTACCTAACATTAGTGAGCAATCTGGACGGTTGGGAGAGTCCTAGCCTTCACATTCAGACCTATGTTTCTTTTCAATAGCAGAAATAAAACGCTAACTTAAAGAAAACATCGCTTAGCCATTCAATGCTACCTGATAAGCACAGCAGCCGGAATTTTTGGCTATCTACGTACTGATAAAGCTAAGTCCCAAAGTACTAATAAGAATGTGTCCAAAACATAAAAACAACTTTGTGAAATGAGGGTTTATTTGCACGTTAGCATGCTAGTTTTCCGCATCACGCACTTACTTAGCAAGCTAACGGACAAAAACAGGATTTAAAAAACTGTGGACTAAATGGGCAAATGGCAGCTTTCTTTAAACACAGTATTTTAAATACTGAGTGCTATGCTGAGTGTTTTTTAATGACAGCGTCGATATGCTGTGGTAGAGAATTTAATAGATAAACCCTGCTGTTTACCAAAGAAACGCGTCTTCCGCCATACTGTGGAGAGCTAATCTGAACGAGGACTCCGCCTTGGCCCCAGAAAAAAAGGAAAAGAAAAATATAAGAAATACAACCGATTTATTACCAGTGGAGACGAAGAGGAGCATGAGAAGCATGGCGACGTCCGTCCTACGCGTGTTTGGTTGTGGTTTTGGGAGTCTGCACCCTTCCTATCTGTGCGGTGTTGTCGTGCGGTCGGTCGGTGCTGCACTGCGGTGACTCGCTCTGTCCTCCAGTTAAAGAGTTCAGACAGTCAGGTGACTTTGCACGTGACGGACTGTTTTCAACACACAGCTAACAACACCTACCTCATACTCATTATGTGGACAAAAGTATTGGGACACCCGTTGTTCTGAACTTCTAGCTCCCCCCTCTCTATGGGATCAGATTTATTGTTTATTTTCAAACAGTTCCATAGGGAAAGGGGCTCCTGACCCATCCGACATGTACACTACGTGGATATAAGTAATGGGGTACCCTGTAATAGGGATACTCTATTGACAAAAGTATTGGGACATACCTGTTGTCGGGCAGCTGGGTGACCTAGTGGTTAGGTTGTGGGTTCAAATCCCCACTGCTAACGTCTTCAAGGTACTGTCCCCAGGGTAGCCCCCTGGCTTACTTGGTGAATGGATACTAAATTTTAATAGAGATTAGTATCTGAGAATCAATTTTGACAACCCTAATTTGTACATCCTTCTTTTTTAGGGTTTGGGCTAGGCCCCTTACTTCCAGTTAGGTAAGAGTTTGGGGAAAACATTTTTCTATTCCTGCATGACTGTGTCCCAGTGCACAAAGCAAGCAAGCTTCATAAAGACATGGTTGGATGAGTCCGGTGTGGAAGAACTTGACTAACCTGCACAGAGCCCTGACCTCAACGCCATCCAACACCTTTAGGATGAACTGGAATGGAGATTGTGAGCCTGGACGTCTAGCTCAACATCAGTGTCTGAATTCATAAATGCTCTACAGAATGAATGGGCACAAATTCTCACATAAACTCCAGAATTCGGATAGCCTTCCAAGAAAAGTGGAAGCCGTTATGTCTGCAAAGGGGAGACTAACTCCATATTAAAGTCCACTAATTTGAAATATTTAAATGATCCCACATTTTAGCATGGCTGTTGGATGATTTGTGTGTGCAACAGTAATTTTAATTCATAAAATGTGTGATAATATTCATTGGCTTGTATTATTTAGACCGCAATGATTTGCCTATCAGTGAACATTAAAGCAGTGAATATATGGAAATACATTTTTTCACCTTTGGGCATATCTCTTTCTTGGTGTTTTACTGTGAAGAATGATTAAAGATATTGCACTGTAAAAAGACACAAATTACTTAACTATGGAACATTTATGGCCTCATTCTATGTTAACCGATGTTGAACAATCTGCATTCTCATTAACAACCTTACAAAACTGGATTGTAGGCCATGTTTGCAAATATTTGAGTTCTAAATGCATCTACATCAGTGTGAAGAGTGCACTGTTTCACTTTAATATATTTATGCAAATATATTCCTCCCGAATTTTTTGCATATTGGTCAAATGATTTCAGGTTATCAAACAATGTGATAAAACAGTCCATAATCTGAGCTTCAGAAAAAGTTTCTCCTGTTCCAAAATGCTCAGGGTCCATCAAGGTGTTCTTTGTCAAATAGGAGTTGAACCTGTATGTTCCTCTTATTTAGCATTGTTTAAATTTTTGCCTCGTGATTCTTCCATTATCTCTCACTCAGTGGAAATACTCGTTTACTCAGGGTTGTTTTGGCTTTTTTTTGGAAGATCTGAAACAATAAAATATGACAAACCCGCAAAGATAAATCAGGAAGGGGAGCACAAATAAGTTTTTAACAGCACTGTATATAACATTAAAATAGTAGAACTAGAATAATAGAATAAGTTGTCTTTAGAGTGTGTTATGATTGAACTAGCTGAACTAATCTCCATATTCAAACAGGCCAAACAAAGAAGCAAAGCTAACCCATTATCTAATTTTTAAAAATGGTTTGTTTTTAGAGAACAGAAGAATGATTAAGGCCTCATACACATTGAAATCTGACTGTATGCATACATACATTAAAACAATCAGAGCTACTCAATATTGACAGGATTAGAGTATGTAAGGAGATCAGCTCTAGGTAGATCTAAAGGTTGAACTCCAAATCTTAGATTTCAGATTTACAAAATTACTACATTCAACAGTGCCATTTTATTTAGTTCGAGTTGCCTATTTATTTATATCTATAATGATGTATAATTATATAATTACATGACTTTTAAAGAAACAATGTCTTCCATGTAATTATAAGAAAAACAGGAGAAGTAATAAACTTTTTTAAAAAGACGTATTTATTATTTTCTAGTGACAGACTTTCTCACAATGACCAGATAAATTCAACACAATCCAGCGAACAGGTCAATCTTCATTTGCACAGTCCTGAGAAAAGAAAGAAAGAAATCAAGTGTAAATTTCCACTTCTTTGAAGCACATTTCACTTCCTTAAATTGTTCAGCTCAAAATAGAGGAGAGGTCATAAATGAAAGCTGTTCTGTCACAGAGAGCACGACAGTTCTGTCAGATGATTCAAGTAAGACAAAGTTAGCAATAATTGACAGGCCAGCAGTTACTAAAGAGCACGAGTTTGGAGGACAAAGGCTTGAAGCTGCACCAGTCACTATATTAAAGCTGCGAAACCATATCTTCCAGCGTACAACTTATTCTTGATCCAACTCATGACTTATAAAAATAGACATGACCACGTGCCTCAAGATTCTTCACACTGGCCTCCTTTATAAATCCAAATAAAAATGCTAACAAACCTGTAATTCTTTAATAATTAAGACATGTCTTAATGTGTTGAAATCCAATTGAATAGAAATCATCAAAAAGTCACTTGACATATGAGGTGGATGTGATTGTTAAACTGCCTTTAGTAAAATTGTTCAGGAAATAAAAGCTACTTTACATTTAAGGTAAGACCATCCATTTCCAACAAATACAGAAATCCTTATATTTGATACTTGGCACCATGTTTTAGTGTAATACACCCAAGCCTACCAGTTACTTTTAAATTTACCATATCAAAACATTTGCAAATATAGCTTTTAAACCCATAAACATGATTGGCCTAGTTAATACTCCTAAAATTACTCTTCAACTTCAGGCCTGGAACCCACTGTACATAGTTCCAGATACTTTCCACCTCACACTTACACTAGACGAAAGTAGGAGTGCAAGAAAAAAAACCCAAAAAAACACTTGAGTATCGCAACATTTCATTTTGCAATACCGTATCGATTTTCAAAAACATTGCTTTTGATTTTTTGAACAGTTTACATACATTCAAGGTAGATAATGTTAAGCTTTGTGTCGTGTTTAACCTTAAGACTACTAGATGGCTGTGCTCAGTATGACATGCAAATTGCGCCCCACTCGCCTCGCAGTAGTTGTAGTAAAAGTCTGACCACTAGCAACTTTAGCAGCAATGGCTGAATCTGAGCGTGTTAGACCAACTCCTGCCTCGAACAGAGCTGAAGTGTGGAATTATTTTGGTTTCCATGGTAAAGAAATTTCCATGGTAAACCAAATTCTCACAAAAGTAAGCAAAGATGATGTACTGTGATAGCTAATGTAAATTACTGTAAAACTAATAATGCTTTGAATGGTTTGGTGTTTTTCAACAGCAAGAGGAACTAGGCAGTCCAATGAAAGAGACCAGTCAAAGAGGGTTGATCCGCCACCTTATGACAAGGGAGACTCTTCCACCTCTTACCAACCACCCCAAAGGAGACCAAGGACTTACATTTGCCTGTGCAAAACACAATGCAGCACCAAAATGTAAACATTATGTGGCAACAGCCGAGATTAAAATGTATACGGAAAAACCCCCAATGCTACTTTCAGCAAATCCGCTTAGTTGGGGGAAGGATCATGAACACGTGGACCCTTAGTTATCCAAATTCGCAAAGTGATTCCTGAGCATTCCTGGCACAAGTGTGTCTGAAGGGAGAGTTTTCTCCTCTGCAGGAGACATTGTTACTGTACAGAGAAGTCTCCTGAAAGCTGAGCACCTTGAAATGAAAAAAATAACCACCAAGAACCATTTCAGTAAACTCAAAGATTTGTTCATTTTCATATGTCTTGTTTACATTTGTTCCTAAATGTAGTACTATTTACTATTTTTCATTGACACAGGCAGATTGATAAAGTTCATTGATAAAGTCATTACTTTATTCCCAGACTGAACAAAAAGAAGTTGGAAGTTAAGTTATTTTTTTTAATAAGTTCTTTCAAATTAAAAATTAAGAAATGTAATAATATACAGCATATAGTGGGTATTTAAAACTTGCATGCACTTGTATGTTTAAATCTGTATGCACATGATTATACCAGTTTTTAAACCAAAAAAAACATATCTATCTATCTATCTATATATATATATCCTTACATACAGTATCACAAATTGAATCATAACTCCAGAATTTCACTGTCAGATTCTTGCCAATACACAACCCTAGACAAAAGTATTGTGACTAGGGCTGAAACGATTATTCGAGTAACTCGAATGATTCGATTACAAAAAACGTTCGAGGCAAATTCTTTGCCGCGAGGCTTCGTTTAATTCGTCACCAAAGTCCACCTGCCGAGTGTGACCCGGGGAACAAGCTATTTTTGCCGTAGGGAGTAGGATTTTTTTTGCACCGAAGAAGAGCACACAGCTCAGAGCAGGAAATATGAATTAAAGCCCTGTGCGGGCCAAATTTTTTTTTATCCTGCTCCCGCGGAATTTCTGACGATTCCCACCCACTCCCGCCCGCTCTCCCGGTCATATATGAAAATATATTTTTAAAGTTACAAAATTATCAATGTTCTGTTATTGTACGTTAGTGGCGCACACTGGCTGTGAAAAACGAAGAGAGCCGCAAAAAGCACCTAGAGACCAGCTGGACGTCCTCATTCCTCATTAGCAATGGGCTGGATCAGGTGTGTTGGGGCAGGAAATAGCTGGAATTAGAATTGGGTCCCCAAGACTACTGATTTAAAGAAAGTTGATGCTTTGATTTAGTAGAGTAGTTTATATATTGTGTATATATTCCTTTCACTTACAAGATTTTTTAATCGATACAATCAGCCAAATATGTTTGCCCACTTACAGATAAACATTGAGAGCAATTCTTGCAAAAACAAGAAACTTGGACACAAGTTAAAGGAGACGCATTCACAATACATCACGCACCAGATCAGCATGAATTCTATTCTGTAGAAACAGAAAGCTAAAATAGACTGTGGAAAAAATTAACCATCACTTTCAGTTAGGCCTAAGACTGATTACACAGATCAACCACTCAGACATCTACATATGTGTAGGCCCTTGCTCAGACAATGTTTTTTCTGAATTCAGGAGCAATGTAAGATAAGAAAGAACTTTATTTATCCCGAGGGAAATTCTTTTGTCATCTACATGCTCAATGCAACAAGAGGAATAAAGATATACAAGAGGGATATAGATATACAATACAAATTAAAATTAAAAGAACCGAACAGTAGAAGCAGGTTAGCTCAGCTTTTGCTGCAGTAACCACTTCCACTATTTTGGAAGGGCTTAACACTACATGTTGGAATATTACTGTGCAGATTATTTTGTCAGGTATGAACAGACCACAATGTCAACTTTTTTTTCTGCATTTAACCCCTTCACCAAGTAAAGCAGGGGGCAGCCATTGAAGCAGTGTCTGGGGAGCAGTGTGTGGAGAGGGTACCTTGCTCAAGGGTACCTAAGTGGTGCCACTGGCAGTCCTGGAAATTTAAACTCACCAAGCCACTGGTACATGTTCAGGTACTGATGCTGGATTAGTTCTGGATTAGTTCTGGATCACAAATGCTACTCCAAATAATCTTAAAGGTGATGAATGGAGCTCCATGTCTCACACAGTTCCACTGGTCCACAATCCAGTGATAGTGGGCTTTTCACCCCTCTAGCTTACGGTGATGAGCGTATCATTCTATTGGCAACAGATTTCTATGGAGATTATAAGATGTGTGTAAAAATGCAGTACATCAAGAAAGATTCAGAGGAAAGCGACAGACAGATGTAGCAGTCAAGCTTCTCTGTTTCATGACTTTCAGTGCCATTGTGTTAACAAGTATACACCATAAAAACATATGTATTGCGATTCCTGACCGTTACTCCAACAGGGAATTTCATGACGTTTCACTCAAATACATAGATTTAAATATGGAGTTGTTGTCCCATTCTGCAATTATAACGGCTCCCACTATTCTTGGAAGGCTTTCCACAAGAATTTGGAGTGTTTCTGTGTAAATGCGTGCCCATTCATTTCTGCATAGCATTTATAAGGTCAGGCACAGATTTTTTCACGAGAAGGTCTGACTCGCAATCTCCGTTCATTTCCAGTTCATCCCTCATACAACGATGTCTTTATGGAGCTAGCTTTGTGCACAGGGACACAGTCATGTTTCCAATCGTGTCCACAAAGTTATAAGTATGGCGTTGTCCAAAATGTCTTTATGCCGAAGCATTAAGATTGCGCTTCGTTGGAAGAAGGATGGCTAACCCAAGCCTTGGAAAACAAGTGAGCCCCAATACTTTTGTGCATGTAGTGTCAGATCCTCACCTTTATGGAGAAGGTCTCTTGTGTGTTGGGCTGGGTGAAGTGTCGCAGCACGGTGTCTGGGGCGTTTCAGGGTCTTTCTTCAGGACGGTGGGACGGATTACGTCCACGTCTCTCTCCAAGTGATTCAGTAAACCCTTCACGATGGAAGGAGAGGCGTGAAAGTCTATTAGGAAGTATCCCCCGTGCGTGTGCCGCTGGTTGTGTTTGGAGATCTTGTATGGCAGCGTTCTCTCACCCAGGTTCTCCAGGTGTCTGACCAGGGCCCCGCGCTCCAGCAGGGTCTCCAACGTGCGCCGCAGGGTCGCGGCCGTCTCGGGCCGCTGCATGGCCTTCACGATCAGAGCCAGCTCGTACCGAGGCATCTTCCAACGATGTATGCGATGTCGACAAAGACACTTTACATCAGAGATTTAAAACCTCTCTAAAACACTCTTCAGAGGGGAAAACCGTGACCCTACAAGAGATAGTAGAACGCCGCCATTATGACTGTGGGAAGTCGTCTGCCAGCAGGGCGTATCTCAAATCACTCCCTGCCCCTATGTAGTGCACTACTGAAGTTGAACAGTTGAATAGTCAATTATATGTTATATGAAAGCTGTTTATATCCATAAATTAATGGTAAAAATGTCCTTATGTAACACTTAGTTACATAACTAATAACTGTTTAGAGTGCAGAAGTTATATTTTCGTGGTCTATGCAGTGCACTTTGTAGGGAGTAGGGAGCAATTTGAGATTGAAATACAGAGCTGCGTTAATCACTGATTTACAATACATTTTGTACAAGAACTCATTTAAGCGGAAGATTTGTAGATTGAACAAAAGAGCACAAAAACGGCATCTGCGCCTCCTACTGTGCTGGAATAAGCATGTCTGAAATGGATACTCGGGTTGATTTCTGTTGTAATAAAGCTGCAATAAATATCTACATAGTCTTTTATTTACTAAAATCAGTAACAAGGGATCGACAGAATTCTACACTTATGGAATTAAAACTTTTCTTAGATTAAGCTAATATTTTTACAATTTCCTTACAAAAATACGTTTAAAATCAATTTACAGAGAAGGCGAAACAAATTTGAACAGAGAAAAAAAATATTTTGGCAAATAAATCAGGGTACTACTTTAATTGGTTTCCTTTATTTTTTGTAGCATCACATAATTTTTGTTCTTTTTGTATTGTTTATTTTTTCTTAGTTTTTTCTTGCCATGTGTTTTCCCTTTCTATTTCTTTTCATGTTTATTTTTTCTGTCGTTTTTACGGTGCCCCCCCCCCTCCCACCTCCCCCCCCCCTCAGGCTTTCTACTTTTATTTTGTAATCGATGTGTTTCTGACGCAGCCCGGCGACTACACGTCTTCTGATGTCACTCATACGGAACACCCTCGACGTGTTTTTCGCGCGCCGTGTTCCTGAAAGTGAGTGAAGATGGCGCAGGGCGGTGCGGTGCCTAGTGATCTGTTCCAGCACGTTTACAGCTTTCTGCTGGAGAACAAGTTCACCAAAGCGGCACAGCAGTTTAAGAAGCAGGCTAAAGTGGTGAGTACTCTGTAAGAGCTCGTGTCGCGTCGCGTCGCGCGCTGGGGGGCGAGGAGACACCCTCTGCACGCGCACTTTAGACCACGTTTGACCCACGTGTTCACTGGAGAGAGACACGGACTGAATCAGCTAAATCTAAGTTCTCTCTGCTCATAGAAGAAAAGCTTATGTATGTGTGCGAAACAAACACAAGTACAGATTAAACCCGCAGAGCCTGACAGATCCAATCACATGCTGATCTGCAGTCAGTGTTCGTGTCTTTGTTTATTTATCTGTTTATTGTCTAGATGTCTCTCTGTCTCTGTCTGTCCATATAGCCAACTTGTATGTGCATCTCTAACCACTCATTCTTAACTTTAGTCTGTCTGGTTTATGAATTTATATTGAAAAGTGTCTTAAAATGGTTTCTCTCTTTCATTCGCTGAAGTTGTCGAAATTGTCCATTTGAAAATACAGTAGGAGTTCAAAAGTGTAGGGACATTCCTGCTTTTCACCGTTTGGGCTAGGCCCCTTCCTTCTAGTGGGCTTAATCTTATGCTTCATCATACCAATACATTTTGGACAACTCCATGCTTCCAGCTTTGTGGAAACCGTTTGGGGAAAATCTTTTCTTTTCCAGCCTGACTTTGCCCCAGTGCACAAAGCAAGCTCTGTAAAGACATGGTTGGATGAGTTCAGTGTGGAAGAACTTCTCTTGCCAGTACAGAGCACTGATCTCAACCCTATCCAACACTTATGGGATGAACTGGAATGGCGATTTAGAGCCCATACAACATCAGTTCCTGAACCTCATAAATGCTCTACACAATGAATGGGCACACATTCTCACAGAATCTCTCCAAAATCTTCTAAGGAAAGGGAAAGTTGTTATATTTGCAAAGACACCAGTTCCATATTTATGCCTTTGCGTGTGAATGCAATATCCTTAAATCACCTCTTAGTGGAATGGGCAAGTGTCCCATTACTTTTAGCCATACAGTGTATAAAGATGCTTAAAGTTGTGTTTGTGGTGGAACAGTGCAGCTGTATTATCGGAAATGACGGTGACTACTTTGAGACCTGATCATAGGTAGTTACCGCATTCTGTATCTGTATATCTATTTAGGAACCTCAGGACAAAAATGAAGAAGGACTCCTTGACATCTTCAGATTCTGGCTGCAGTGAGTACACACTGATTAAACTTCTCAAAATGAACCGTATCAAATTTTCTAGCAGATCTTAACTGTGTTAAATCTTTCATTTCGTGTAGGTCTGGAGAGTCCAGAAAGCGCAAGGCAGTTACAAGTGGTCCTGCTGCAGTTAACGGGCCTTCCGCAAAGAAGGCCAAGAAGGAGAGCTCGAGTAGTGAAGACTCCAGCAGTGATGAAGAGGAAGAACCAGCTGCAAAGAAAACACCTCGAGGTGATCACCTCTCCCAGCTGCTGTTTGAACTTCAGCAGCCGAGAGCAGAAATAATCAGTGTTCCTTCTTAGTTCAGCCTTAGAGCTACACTCATGTAGTGAAAATGTACACTAACAGTCAAAAGTTTGGGCACACCTTTTTATTATTGGCTACATTATAGATTAATATCGAAAACATCAACTATTGCTCTAATGACAGCTTTGCACAATCTTAGCATTTTTCAAATAGATTCATGAGGTATCGACCTGAAATGGTGTTTAATTAACAGGTGCTCTCAGGTCGTTTAATTAACAGGTCAGGAGTTCATTAGGGGATTGTATTGTGTTTGGGATCATCAGTTGTAATGGTAGCGTTGGTACCCAGCTAGTAATCCTATTCCACCACGGTTCTACTCCACATTATGGCAAGAACCACTTAACTAAGTATAAAAAAAACAGTCCATCATGACCTCATTATAAAAAAACATTCTGGTTTGTTATAACATTTGTTTACTGCATAATTCCAGGTGTTCCTTCACCATTTTGTTTGTTTTCAGTATAAATCGACAATGTAGAAAGCAATAAAAACAAAAATAAAACATTGAATGAGAAAGCGTGCCTAGACTTTTGACTGCCAGTGTATGTTACCCAAAAGCTTTCAGCTGGCACAGACTCCTTTAGACATTTCTGTAGGTGATCACAAGATTTAAATGATCAGTTCTTTGTACTCGTTTACAGATCAGTACAGCAGTGCAATTATTAAGATGTTCACCTTTGATCAGAATAACTGTCATTGAGTTTGCCTCATTTTCTTAATAGCTTTAAGTATTAAATATGCATGTACACTTAGTTCAAAAGACTGTCTGTGTTTGCAGCTCCAGCTCCAGCTCTAGTGAAGAAACCAGCGGCTGCAGCAGAGTCAAGCAGCAGTGAAGACTCCAGCGACTCAGAGGATGAGGTTAAGGCTAAAACTCCTGCAAAGGTATTTTTCCGCCTCAAACATAGGATTGTTTTAACTTATTGGTTTGATCATCATATAATGTTTTATTTTAACATTTCAGAAAGCTGCGCCGGTGATGGTTGCGGTGCAGTCCCCGGCGGTAGCAGCCAGAAAGAAGGACACCAGCTCCAGTAGTGAGGACTCAGACTCTGAAGAAGAGACACCTAAACCTAAAGCTGCAGGTAAAACTAGATTATTTAGGTTTCTGCGTGAGCGAGAACTGTGATTGCGCAGTTGCTATGGTAACTGGTATTGTTGCTTAGTGGTTGCTGTATTGTTGCTTAGTGGTTGCTGTTAAAAATAAAATACTCCTTTTACTGGAAACACCTCACAGACATACATAATAAAGGTTCTGGATACATTACACATACATTAGTATTATAAAAAGTTTATGCAGGAATGTGTAGTTTTGAGAGCAATCATCCTTGTTAAGACTCAAGACTCCTTAGATGAGGTTCGGACCACCTAACTGATGTTTTTGCAGAGTTATTAGTTATTCAGATGTCATAAATGCATAATCTTGTGCTTGTAAGACCACTGTTAACCTAATTAGAAAGGAGTCATGATTTAGGTTGTCTAGAGCTTTAATGCGCTTCACAGCATGAAGGTCCTGGGTTCAGTTCACCAGCTGGTGGCCTGGTGTTAATGCAGTTGCCCTGTGACTGGCAGGCCATGGGTTAGAATCCCAGGACCGCCAGTGGTATCAATAAGGTACCTGTGAGCAAGGTACCATCTCATTCACTGGTGCTGTCACTAGCTGCCCACTGCTTCACTCGGGTGAATGGATTAAAAAGAACAATTATGCATTGTTCACACTGTGCTGTGCCATGGTGAGATGTGTTATCCTGGCTGGGAATTGTGTACCATATAGAGTTTGCATGTTCTCCCTGTGTCAGATTTCCAGCAGATTCAGTTTACTCCCTCAGTCCAAAAACATGTACTGGAACAACTGGAGAGGCTAAATTGCCACCAGATGTGTGAAGGTGGACTATCAACCTGTCTTTGCCTTTCCCACTGTGAATGCTAGAACAGGCTACAACATGCTGTTTAGGATAAGCTGCTCGGATAATGTATGGCTGGATGAATGGGTTTCTTCGATTTGTGCTTTTCAGGAGCCAAGCCTCTAGCTGCAGCACCTAAAGGTGTAGCTCCGTCCAAAGCCCCAGCCCAGAAGAAGCAGGACAGCAGCAGCAGCAGCAGCGAAGAGAGTGACTCTGAGGATGAGGCCCCAGCTAAGGTACTGTTCCACTAATAGCTATTACAACACAGCCCTATTCTTTTAAATTGTTTCATGTAAACCATACAAGAGATGGACTCAACATATGGATATAAAATATCTCCTAACTTCATGTATTTCTAATTTGCCTGCTGTAGCCAGCAGTCAAGGCCCCTGCGCAGGCAAAGCCCCCAGCCACCAAGACCTCAGCTGCAGCTCAATCCAGCAGCAGTGAGGAGTCCTCAGATGAAGATGAAGCCCCTCCCAGCAAGAAACCCAAAGCAGGTACTGTCCACAAGGCCCATCTGACCTGACTATGTTAAACTGATCAGAGATTTCATATGGTCCGCCTCCTTTCCAAAACTCCCTATAAAATTGTCAGTTTAAATGCTCATCTTTGTGTGTTGAGCTGTCAGTTGTGGTTGCATTAGTTATCCTGAAGCATTTTACGTGACTAGGGATGGGGTGGTGTTTGGGATATTTTCATCCTTCCAATTTGGTTGATTTGGGTGATGAAAGGAAACCTTTCATCACCCAAATGGGTGGGACTAATGGGTGGGAGTTGGCCGTGACTAAACTGCAGGGTGAATTGCATACAGTGTGGCTAATAGTCTTTTTTTACTTTTTAGGCCCGTATAGTGCTGTCCCCCCACCTGTAACTCAGAGTGCCCCTGCACCGGCAGCTACTACAACAGCTAAAAAGGACGACTCAGAGAGCAGCGAGGACAGCAGTGAAGACAGCAGTGATGAGGAGGAAGTAAAGAAAGCCCCTGGTAAGAGTTTGACTCAACGGTCTGGTATAGTACACTGTTTTGTTTTTTAACTCCTGTTTTTTGTAATATGGAATGCAACTGTCTGTATTTAAGCAGTGCCTGCAAAGGTCACGACTCCCAAACCTGCAGCCAAGAAGGAGTCATCTAGCTCAGACAGCTCTGGTATGACTAACCACAATATGTTTGTTACGCCATCCATAGCCATATTATTCTGTCCAATGTACTACTGGTTTTGTTCCAGTGTTTTCTAATTGTTCAAGTGCTCTTTTATATTATGCAGATTCAAGCTCAGAAGATGAGGTAAAGAAGCCGGCTGCAAAAGCCACCCCAGCTAAAGCACCCCTGGCTAAAACCCCCACGAACAAAGCTCCCGCTAAAACCCCCACGAACAAAGCTCCCGCTAAAACCCCACCAATCAAATCAACCCCTGCTCAACAGGAAGAGTCATCATCTAGCTCCTCGGATGACGAAGAGGAAACGAAGAAATCTGCTGCCAAGGCTACCCCAGCTAAGGCTACCCCAGCTAAGGCTACCGCAGCTAAGGCTACCGCAGCTAAGGCTACCGCAGCTAAGGCTACCCCAGCTAAGGCTACCCCAGCTAAGGCTACCCCAGCTACAAAGGAACCCTCCTCCTCGTCCTCCAGCTCTGAGGATTCAAGTGATGACGAAGCAGAGAAGCCACCTGCAAAACCTCCAGTTGGTAAAGCAACATTAGTCAAAGCTACACCAGCTAAAGCTACTCCAGCTAAGTCCACCCCATCCAAGGCAACCCCTAAAGCTGCAAAAGAGTCATCGTCCTCCAGCTCGGAGGAGTCTGACGAAGAAGAATCAGCTAAACCATCTGCTAAGACTACTCCAGGCAAGACTCCAGTAAAGGCAGCTCCGAAGGCTGATTCCTCAAGCTCAGGTGAGATCCTCTCATAGTAACATGACATGCCATTTACATTTATGGCATTTGGCTGACGCTCGTATCCAGACCAACATACATCAGTGCACAAGTAGTCTTAAACCTGTAAACAGCTTAAATCCATGCCCACCATTTAACCGAAATACTTCACATTAGGTGCGCCTATACAACATCTGTTAAATAATACCTAAACAACATCTGCCAAACAATACCTGAACAACACAAGCTGTAGAAAAGTCAAGAGTTAAGACGAGAGTAAAGAAGGTTTTATTTTTTTTTTTACTTTTTTTTTGTTTTGAAGTAAGCAGTAGAATATGAGATGTAGGACCAAGACTGAGAAGAGTGGAGTGGAGGCTCGAGACGAGCCGTGCTTGAAGCCCTGAGAGGACACGTTGTTTGATCACTGCTGTTATGTATGGCGTGCAAGTCCATTCAAGCAGTCCACACAAGCAGTGTTAAGGACATGAACTTAACACGAGCAGCCACAGGGAACCAGTGAGGGTTCCTTAGTAAAGGTGTGGTGTGAGTGAACTTAGAAACGTTCAACACTAACGTGGCAGCTGCGTTCTGAATTAGCTGAAGAGGTTTAGTTACTTTCTGTGGAAGTCCAGCCAGTAGAGAGTTGCAGTAGTACAGTTTGGAGATGACCAGGGACTGGATGAGAATCTGTGTAGCTTTTGTGGTGAGGAAGGGTCTGATTCTTCTAATGTAGCAGAGAAGGTATCTGCATGTTCTAGAGATCTGGTCAACCTGCGGCAAGGAAAGAGATTATCTAGCATAACACCAAGATTTCTTACTTTCTTGGACGGGACGACAACAGAGTTCTCGACGGAAACGATGAGGTCGTGGCTTGGTGAAGGACTCCCTTTGATGAAGAGGAGCTCTGTCTTGCTGGGGTTCAGCTTGAAGTGGTGGGCTGCCATCCAAGAGGAAATGTCGGCCAGACGGGTTGGAGCCTGGTTATCGTTGGAAGGGAAAGAGAGAATAAGTTGTGCATCATTGGTGTCGAAGTGGTAGGAAAAACCATGTGAGGCTATTACATCCCCAAGAAAACCAGTATAGAGAGAAAAGAGAAGTGGGACACCCGCCCTGTGGGACACCAGTGATAAAGTTATTAATGAAGTTACCTAGAGGACCAGGTGGGCGATAAAGAACAATGATGTGGAGTTTAGACGGGTGCGTTTCAAAGCATGAAATGTAAAGTTGGGAAAGACTGAGGAGCAGAACTTGAGAAGCAAACCTGTACCCTCTGCTCTGCCTGTAGTGCGAGGAGTGTGGGAGAAGAAAGCAGAGGAAAGGGCTGTTGGAGTAGTTGTGTCCTCTGGTGTGATGCAGGTATCAGGTGAGGGCCAGAAAGTGAAATGAGTGGAGGGACGCCAATCCAGAGATGAAGTCAGCCTTCCTGACACAGGATTGGCATTTCCACAGACCGCCATGAACCACCGTAGAAGGCTGAGAGAGGTTACTGAGATTTCTACTGCGACGATGGTGGAACTATCTTCTTGGGCCAGAAGATATGTGAACTGGTAAAGGTGTGATGCACATTATTTGTAAATGAAGTAGAGCGGAAAGGAAGAAGGAATACTTGGCCGAGTATAGTCTGCTGAACAGCACTCGTGGTCTTGTTGCCTTACTTGGGTTAGCAAGTAACACTGATATCTGAATGCAAAGCTAAAGTAAATAACTGGTTTAATGTACTTGCAGTACATCTAATGTTGACAAGTGAACTTTTGCCTCCTTACTTTTTCTTAACGAGTCATTGTATTGGTTTAGAAATGTCACACAGTCCACATTGTTTCCACACATTACAAGTCTGGATAATGACTAGGACAGCTTGTTGATAAAATTCTTTTCTCTTCAGACTCTGACAGCTCAGATGATGAGGCTACCGCCAAGCCTGTGACTACACCTAAAACAACGCCAGTTTCCAAACCTGCGGCCACAGCAAAATCAACACCAGCCTCTAAATCTGCAGCCACACCCAAAACCACGCCAGCCTCCAAACCAGCAGCCAAGCCTGCTGAGAGCAGCTCAGACTCAGACAGCTCCTCCGAAGACGAGGAGCCTCCTAAGAAAGCCGCTGCCACTCCTGCTTCCAAAGCAGCCCCTGCCCCAGGCAAACCAGCTGCCAAGCCAGCAGAAAGCTCAGACTCGGACAGTTCAGACTCAGAGGACGAAGCCCCTGCAGCTAAAACGGCTAAACCAGCTGCCAAAGCTGCAGTTGCTAAACCCGCAGCCAAAGCTGCACCTGCAGCTGCTAAACCCGCAGCCAAAGCTGCGGCTGCAAAACCCACAGCCCAGTCTAGCAGCAGTGATTCAGAAAGCTCCAGTGATGAGGAGGAGAGGAAAGGGAAGCCTGTTGCCTCAAAGTCTGCTGTCTCAAAGCCTGCGGTAACCCCGACCAGTGCTAAGAAGACTAAGAGCAGCAGCTCAGACTCCTCAGACAGCTCGGACTCACAGGCAGAAGCTCCAAAGATGACACCTGCCAAGCCTGCCGTAACCAATGGAAAGGCAGCAACACCCAGAACCCCTGCCTCCTCAGCCAAGACCACAAAACCTGCAGAGTCTTCCTCCTCAAGTGACGACAGTTCAGAGGAAGAGGAGAAGACAAAAGCACCAGCGAAGACGACGCCAGTGACAAAAAACACACCAGTCTCAGCGAAGGCCAAGGCAGAGAGCAGCTCATCAGACAGCTCTTCATCTGAGGAAGAGGAAACTCCCAAGACTCCAGTGAATGGTAATGAAAATATCTGAATAATCGAGTTATTCAGAGACACTTGCAGCACAGCATTATAGAGAGATTGATGGTGACAGGCTATTAAGTACCCACTGAATAAGAAATATGGTTTTCTGCATAATGCCTTGGCCAACTAGCACAGGCAGATCAGCAAACTCTTAAAAGGTCATTTGTGTTTGTAGATGCTCGTGCTGGAAAAAACGTTTGGCCTTTTATGCCCTTTAAACCACTCTTGGTTTTTATTGCTTTTAGTTCCAGAAGCCCAATTAGGAGTTATTGCCCTTGTATTGTGAAATGTCACTCTGGGTGCTTTCACTGTACCACAATGCAGTATGTGCTATTCCTGAATTGAAGGTGTCTGTGAGAGTTTTGCTGCCTGTAGCAGATCAGAAAATTGTTCCAAACCAGTGTTTCCAAAATGTTTTCCTGCCCTGCACCTTTTAGTCCTTTCCGTGCTTTAACACAGCCACTCCAACTCAGTAAGGGAGTGTTAAATAATCTGATAGTTGGATCCGGTGTTTGGGAGCACGGAAAATGTGCAGGCCTGTGGGGATCTAACCAGACTTTGAAAATGATCTATAGTGATGAATGTAGGTAATCTGTATTTAGGCACATTGTGGTTAAGTCTGATTATTTCTTTCCCCTCTTTTTCTAACAGGCAAGAGGAAGGAGGAGGAAACTGAACAGAAAACCCCTACACAGAAAAGAATTGCCACCTCCACACCCCACTCTTTCCCCAAGGCCAAAGAGAAGGTATGAGGGTTGTAAGCATGAGCACATTTGTTAATAAGTACATTTGCATGCACACTGTAGCCCTAATTTTTAGTGTGAGAAACTGAACTAAGATGTTTACAAAATCTGTTTACTGGTCCATCCATCTAGAACAATGGTTCTCAACCTTTTCAACATTAAGGCCCACCTATCCATCACAGCATGTTGCCAAGGCCCCTGTTAGCTCTCACCCCTGTTTTGGTTGCCATCTTGGAATTTACAGTACCATCTATAAAACATCGCAATTCCGTCATAGAGTTATTATTGTTTGCGGTTGGACTAGTGCCAGATAAGGAAAATATGTAGTTAAATCAGGTCTTGGCAACTCAAAAGAATAAAAAATGAATATTCTATATGGCTTTTAGTACCATTTAGAGCATACAGAGATGCCATTTTGTTTGGAGAAATCCTTATTTTTACCAAAGAATCATTCATCAGTAACCGCTTGAACACTGCTTCTCTCCCATTCATTCTGTACAAAAGGCTCTGATCAACCAATTCTCACTGAACCGACTGGTCAACCTAGGGGCGGAGCAGACAAACAATACGAACTTGGGCCAGGCGCAACAAATACTTGACACAACTTGCTCAAAACACAATACCCAGCCAGCTTATAGACTCTTAGCGCTGTGTAATCAATTCCCAATCATTTACTTTTGAAGAAAAAGTGTCCATCTCCTGAGCCTGTCTCTCGAGGCGTTTCTCCTATTTTACCATGGAAATTCTTATTTGCTGGTTAAATATTCCCATCAAATGTCCTCAAATACCTGCGTGCTTTATTTTCAGCATAAAAAACCCCGAAACATTCTTCCGACCGTGTGCAGTGGCGCTCCTCTCTGTCTTTGCTTCACTTGACTGATCGGGGAGCAGTTTTCGGGCTTTTATATCCCTGAGCGAGGTCAGGCAGGCTACTCCCATATATCACTGCAAACCTCTCACTGTTCGCTACAATTCTGTATATGCAAAATTATAACTTCTCGGCAACTGGTCAGAGTAATGCTTCGTCAAAGCCGGACCAGTAATATGCTGGTCCCGAGGCGCTCCTCTTCTATCTCAGCGTAGGAACCTTCTAGAAACTTGCAGGAGGGCTCATTCTAAACATAACCTCTGCTATTCGTTTAAAGCAAAAACATTGCATTTTAATTCTCCAATCACGGCGTAAAAAGGTTTTTCTTTTTTTTTTCTTTTTTTTCTTTTTTTTAGCTTACCATTTGCGGACCAATGGTCTCCATTTTATACTCGCAGCCCAGTGGTTGAGAAACCCGGATCTAGAACCATCTAGACATCATTAAACTGGAACACAATTCCAAACGGGCTGAGCTTAAATCCGGTAAGACTAACGGTCTAGTGGTTAGGACGTTTACCCTGCGATCAGAAAGTCGTGAGTTTGAATCCCAAGACTGCTAGTGACATCTAAGGTGCCCGTAAAGTATCGTCCCCACACTCTGCTCCCCGGGCACTGTGTTCTTGGCTGCCTGCTGCTTTACTTGGTGAATGGGTTAAATACAGCGAGCGAATTTCACACAGTTCACGCTTTGTGCCAAAGTGTGTTCACGTATGACAGAGTGGTGAATTTCCACGTTTTTACACTTTGGTGACATTGTTATAGTTTAGACCATCTAAGACTAAAATTGAACCTTCATGTGCATGTAAGTGTTTCTAAAAGCATGGCTCTTGCTCCTCACATTCTACTTCAAGTTCAGTTCTGTGCCTATTTCACATTGTATAAGATGATTTTGTGTCTAAGTTGCTTGTGGTGAAGCACCATTTTTTTTTTCTTTTTCTGTCTCCATCTGGTGTTCTTCTAAAGAAAACCAATGATCCTTTCCGTAGAATAAGAGACGATGAGATTGAGGTGGACCCTCGCCTGGCAGACAACTCCTTCTCTGCCAAGGTAACTGTTCTCAACCGTCATACTGAAAGTGCTTAAACTTTTATGAACTCTCCATTGACTTGTTCTTTTTTTTAAGACGGGATCCTTAGGAGACTGGGGCGAGAAAGCCAACAACGTCCTCAAATTCACCAAAGGCAAGTCCTTCCGACATGAGAAGACGAAGAAGAAGCGTGGTAGCTATAGAGGTGGCGCCATCTCCACCTCAGTGAACTCTATTAAGTTTGATAGTGACTGAGGTCCGAACACACATGCATCTGTTTTTCAAAGCTGGTCCGTCTGAAAGCTCTTCCTCACTCACCCCCTTCGACCCAAGTTACTTGAACCCATTCAAAACTTGTGGAGAACAGCCCACCATGCTACTGCAGCGCTGGCCAAGTGCTGGCACTGTACTCGGTCCAGTATGGAGTCAGGGAAGCCCGCAGTAGGCCAGAGCAGGGCAGCAGTCCAGATAAGTTCACCTCAACTGCAGCTACATGAATCAGCCACTAGGTGGTGTCCTTTTATTGTGTTTTGTTCAAGCTTCCCTGTAATTCTTTTGTTTCCCTCTCTTGTTTTACTAATGCTGTAATAATGAATTTTATTTTGCCTGTGTGGACTATTTTGTAAACTCTGAGATTTCTCATTTATTGTGATAACAGTGGTTTAGCGGTTGTACTCAGTTCCTCATCACTCTGGACGTGAGGTGAATGAAAGGTATCTTTTGTACGTTACACTTTTGTTAGATTCAGGATGAATGGTTTGACGTCCAAATTACGAATTTACTGTGAGTGAAAGAAATCTGGTTTTGAATAATTATTACCTGTGCAGCATCTCTTGTGAATTAGAAGCCATGCCGTTAACGCTGACTCTGGTACAGTAGCGCTCACACCATTTGTTTTCTGGCAGTTTTAGTTTATTTAACTTCCACAGCTTTGTGTTTATGCCAGTTTTCATCCGCATATTCATGTAATTGTTTCTAATAAAGTTTCTGAATCTTACCCACTCAATTGTGGTCAATAATTCTGTTACTTTTAGACCTCTCTAGGTTTTGGTTTTTTTTTTTTTTGCCTGTTTAGGTAACTGGAGTCTCTACATCCTGTGTTATGTCCAAAAGTTTGATTCCAAACTTGTCTTGGTAGTACATCTGGGGGGTATTCCATGAAACAGGATTAAGGGAAAGTCTGACTTACTTTCCCTTACGTTCCCTTAAAATAAGCCAGACTTTCCCTTAATCCTGTTTTCATGGAATACCCCCCAGATGTACTACCAAGACAAGTTTGGAATCAAACTTTTGGACATAACACAGTATGACAATGTGAGCACTAGCATTCTGTGCTTTGGACAGGCATGTAAGACAACTGTCTGTTTTCACAAACTACCTAAGGTGTATGTATGCTGGTCTACAATCAGTTTTTGTGACAATTACCATCTTTTCTCTACTTAGTGAAGAGCAGCTCTGGGGCAGCCCAATCTCGTGTAGTTAATGTAGTCAAACCTGCTTGTTATACTGTATGTTGCTGCTTACTGTTGCTGACACAGTTCTGGGTCCCAGAATTTAAGTTTCAGATTCAGGTAGCCCATCAAACGTAGAAACATCCACAAAAGCAAAAACTACAAAAAAACGTGAAAACATCTGTGCTGCCATCTTGGATTCCTTTGAACCATCATATGCGAGAACCCCTTTGAACTCAAGTCCCACTTTGATGAAGGGCTGGATGTTGTTTGACAGAAGGTAATGTTTTCATTTGACAAATATTTGGTGACTACTATTGTTTGGTAGAAAGGAGAGACTTTTGGCTTTGATTCTAAATTAAAGCAGAGATATCTGGACCCTGAATATGCCTTGGCTGATTAACCACACTGGGTTAAATGGAAAGTGATAGATTTACCAAAGTAAGGCCTCAGAGACTAATTAAAATGCCAGTTTTTAGTAAAATGTAGCCCCTTAAATGTAAAGTAGCTATATTTAGTTGCCCCCCTGTTCAAGGAAGTATAGTCACGTTGCTAATAACACTGTTTCAGTAGTTCTTTACTTTGAGGTTGCTTCCCCAGGTGTTCTATATAGTGTGGTCACCTGCAAAGGCTACATAGTTTATCTTCCACAGTCGCTTTGCACCATTAGCAGTAATGTAGATATTGCAGGTGCATCGTGCCTGCAGAGGCTAGTGGGGAGGGCCTAGCACTGAACTAACACCAGAGGAAACAGGCCGCACGAGTGTCAACAACCACGATGCTGTGGGTTCAGAGGCTCAGCACGTGAGTGCAGTTCTTCAGTCCTACTACACTTACTGTGTGACAATGGTACAGTTTTTACAGACTCTAGTTGCACTCTTCTTTTACTGTTTTCAGGTACTTCATATTCATATTTATTCAATTATTTCCACAGTGGCAGTTGCTCAATACTCCTAAAGAGGAGTACATGTAAAATATGTATTTTAATGTTTAACACTTTTAAAATAGTATATCAAACTGTATTACAAGAAACACGGGTTCATATCTAAACGCTGCATGAGGCCTCTTTAGAAATACCCAGAGATACCACTATTGCTCTGCACACCACACCCAAACACAGACCACAGAAAAATGGAAAAATGGTCATGAAAAATGGTTTAATATAGTCTTATATACTCGTGAATACTCTTTCAGTGACACAATAGAGAACAATTTTATTACAGTCTATATGCAGGAATATTTGGTGAGGAAGTCCCCTGTAATGCTTTTCATTTCAGTGTCCTTCTGAGTTTTGAGCTACACACATATATCACCATGCACCCTATTGAAAGTACAGTCGTATGCTTTATGCACATTTTATTTGGCAATTACTGCTGATGAGTTTAAAATATTTTTGGGGAAAATAAAATATGGGCTGTGCAAAATGTAATTTTTTTAATTTTATTTTTTTGTGTTAAACTCATCCACAAAACACGTTCAAACTTTTGGGTGTTTTTTCACATACAACTGTACAGGTTTGATATGCAAGAGAAAAGACCAGAGAGCACTGACAAGTAATTGTGTTTGGAAAGCAGCAACATTCGCTGTCCCAATCCAGTGCGTGTACTTCTTCCGAATGTATTCCCTTATTATTTCAATGAATGATACAAAATATCCCACAACTCCCTCATCCCACAACACTCCACCATGTGTAGCAAACAGCTGAACAGCACAAGCATTAAATTGCCTGTGCTTTGTACAGGGCAGAAAATGTTTGTGAAAAAACACAAAATGTACTGCCTGTGGTAATCAGCTGTATGCTACACTTGTGGCAGGTAGAGACTAGAAATAAGTGTTATAAGAGTAGTGTGTAGAGGCTGATGCTGGAGACACAAACATACACTGACACACTGCAGCAGTTTCCCCATGCAGGAGCACCTGTACCTACAAGCCTGACTAGGCTTTTCATACGAGTCCATTCCATAATGGTTTACTCAGTTCTGAGAAGAACCCTTTGACAGAGGACGCCTTTAGCTGTTGTCTTTCTCTCACTGCTGTTTAGGCATGGCAAAGTCCCAGGCGGTGTCCTGGGCACACTTCCACATGGCCCGCACCAAGCGGGTGAAGCCCATGTCTTTGGGTTTCTCCAACCCACGCATCAGCCTCTGCTTCATGATGGCGATAAACTCTTTATTGCTCAGCTCGCCGTTGCCTGAGAGAGAAAGAGAAACCACACTCAGTTTATCCATGGTTACCAGGTTATCCAGAAATAAACAGATCCATCTCCCCATTTACATCCCCTTTTTATCAACAAAATCTAATGTCTATAAAATTAAAAAGAGCACCCAAAGCAGCTCAGTGTTAGCTCGCTAGTGTTTTAACATGTGGTTTAGCATGTGTTTAGCATGTTAGCTTATGGCTGCATTCAAATGCACTCAGTCAATCTCATTGTCAACAGTTTAAGTAGAAGGAAATTTGGCTACATTTGCTCACAGCATAGAGATGCAATTTATCCAACTTCAAACAAATCAGTGATACATTGTTACTACACCAACTACAACATGTTGTACTCTGTTCCTCCAACATGGTTTGGTTTATCTTAAAAGTTATTTTTGTCTTTAAATCCTCACGTAACATTTACAAAAATTCTTTTATCGCCTGCTGAAGCAGTTTATTTGGACCCCGGCAATCGATATCTATTCTCTTAACATTTGCCTTTCCTCAGTGGCAGTCATCTTTTATATCACAATGTGATATAACTACTTTTTACTGCATTGACAAACTACATCAAATTGAGACTACCCTGTATCACATTGGCTGAACCAAAATATACTGGGTGAATCTCTGCTTATATGTTAAACAAATGATAAAATTAATTCATTTAATTAATTATCATGACACTAGAATCTCATTATTGTCCTGCCCAGCCTATCAGCACAGAGAGACCCCAAGGAGACCCCAGATGAGGAGGACTCCTCCATCTTACCATCACAGTCGAATAAGGCAAACACCACGTCACACACATGGTCCGACAGCTCCACCTTGGCTACCGTGCGAGCCACTTGCTTCATTGTGGCTAGAAAGACAAGGAGAGAGCAAGTGAGCGGGCGAGCGAGAGTGTGTGCAATAAAAGCTTATAAGGGGTCTACCTGCAGCCAAGCAAATTCATAGTGAATGTGGTGAGGCTTTATCAAATAAAGTGCTGGTAAACTGGATTATGGTAGATATTGTGTTTGTGTCAAATCAATAACAGACACACTCCCACGCTGAGAGAGCGAGCTTCATATGAGGGTGAGGGAGGAGTATAGTAGCAGATGATTTGGGGATCAAAAAAAGGTGGACAGTGAGGATGCCAAAGCCAGACAAGGGACATTTATTTCTCTCTCTCTCTCTCTCACTCACTCACTCACTCACTCACTCACTCACTCACTCACTCACTCACTCACTCACTCACTC
>JBBJLR010000153.1:6663208-6680773 GCA_037577145.1 Brachypetersius gabonensis
CATTTTGTGTTTACTTGTGTTATCTTTGACTAATAGTTAACGGTTTTTGATGATCAGAAACATTTTGTGAGACACACATGCAAAAGAATAAGAAATCAGGAAGGGGGCAAATACTTTTTCACACCACTGTATATAGACAGAATGATTTTCAAGACTGACAATAAAAGAAATGCAGTCAATGAAACAAAACAGTCAATGAAACAAAAATGAAACAAAACCATAATGCCAAAGCCACAACCCACCCCAACAAAACACTTATGTCATATAAATGCTGGCACTATCAATGCCACGAAATTAAACTACAACGTCAAGGCTATCACCCATTGATCAAAAAAGGTATACATTCAAATGTCATTAAATACCATACACCCAATTAAGGTGGTATGAAGGCATGAGAAATAGCACATTTTCATTCAAACATATGATAAAGGGGCCCAGCTGTTTCCCCATTGGAAGACTGCAAGTTTGATCCCCAGTCATGTCACAGCCGTCAGTGGCCGGAAGTCCGAAAGAGCACAAGCTTTTGCTGTAAAGTGGTCCCTTGTAGTCACACACGAACACACCACAGCACAGCACACAGTGTGAACAGTCTTTTCTTGCTGTGCATTTAACCCATTCACCAAGTAAAGCAGTGTGCAGCCAGCGACACAGCACCCCGGCAGCACTGTGTGAAGAGGTTAAATGCAGAGAAAGAAGTTCACACTGTTCGCGCTGTGTGCTGTCCTGTGGTGTGTTCATGTGTGACTACAAGGGACCGCTTTACTTTAACACATAGCACTGAGTGGGGATGGTACCTTGCTCAAGGGTACCTCAATGGTGCCACTGGAAGTCCTGGGATTCAAACCTACGGCCTTCAATCGCAGGGGCAACTCCCTAACCACCAGGCCACCAGGTGTTACTGACATGTTGAGCTGTCCAATGACATTGCATTAGCAGAAGTTGGAAATGTTGCAGTGATTCACTTTCGGGTTTTCGGCTACGACAAAAAAAAAAAAAAAAAATTTCGGTGCATATCTAGACATAACTAAATTGGAGAGCTAAATGGGAAGAAATATCACATACTGTTGCACTATATTATATTAAATATTGCTCCTTGATACAAAATATGCCATTGGTTAGGGTTCTTAAAGTACTGATAATATTATGACAGAAGTATGCTGTGTATTACAGTAACAGTAGAGCGATGTCATACTGCCAACCTCTACTCCAAGACAATCAGAGAACAAATAACTCAGCTCAACTAGTTTGAATAGTTTTCCATTTTTATAGCACAGTGATTGATGCCTCCTAGATACAGAGTCTATCATTCTGCCCTGGATTCAACAGAGGAGAACAGTCTGTGAGGAAAGTACTTAGTGCCAATTTGTGTACTGTCATTTAAATCTAATCATACTGGTCTTAGTTTTGTTTCACAATCAAAAACTATGATATGCAATGTATCAGTGAAGTGAAGAAAAATGGTAGCATAGATCTTTGTGGAAAATGTAGAAGTTTGGTATAGCTTTTGACCATTTACTTTTATGTGGAAAAAAATTCCCAAGAATGGGGATCATGCAGAAACAAGATTGAATGAGGGACTAAAGTATGAACAGTAATAGAACTGAGGCTCCACATGATCTGAAGTGGTCCATAAAGTGTTGGTCCACTTTATTGACCACTTCTAGAGGACTGAGTTTGGTTAGTTTAAAGAGGACTATATGTGAAAAAACTCTTAGGGGGGAAAAACCTCAGAGGGGTCCGAGTTCATTTGGCATGTTCACATACACGCAAAAATGCTGACAAATTAAACCGAGATCGCTTTAAGGGCTGATACGGACCAAGTGGGAAAACACCCTTAAGGTATCATCAAATAGAATAGTGCGTCTACACATAGGTTTAATATGCAATGGATATGATTTTTACATACGTTTTAGAATTTTATTTTAAAATTAGTTTAAAGTTTCAGATAACAAGAAGCTCATTGTTTACCAAATAATTAAAGAAGTATTTTTATGTCACTTTTTTCATGATTCTGAAGAAAGTGATAATGATTTAATTATAAAAAAAATGGTGGGAAATTGTGGAAATTCACCTTTTTGGGGCAGCTGGAGGCCTGATGGTTAGGGAGTCACCACCCCTGCAATCGGAAGGTTGTGGGTTAGAATCCCAGGACTGACAGTGGCACCACTGAGGTACCCTTGATCAACATACCATCCCCACCGCTGGCTGCCCACCACTTTACTTGGTGAACGGGTTAAATGCAGAGAAAGAATTTCACACTGTTCGCACTGTGTGCTGTTGTGTGTTCATGTGTGACTATAAGGACCACTTTACTTTAACGGTCAGGTTTTGTTTATACTGCGCTTTTGCAACAGAGTTTATCATCAAGCACCAATAGAAAAAATGTGTTCAAATTCTTAGTGATCAAGCCAAGGGAGGGCGGCAAAATCTAGACATGAAGAAGACAGTAATAAAAAATAACTCAAATGAAGAACCGATCCTAATTCAGGCTTCACCAGTCAGTCAATTAGAGGAACTAAGATCAGACAACAGAACAGATCTGTGATCCAGTGACAGGTGCTAAAAGACTGTCCAGCAGACAGCTGACTGTGTCAGACTTGGGTAAAATGTATGTGAGAAGTTTAAGAAAGCAATCAGAAGTTCACATTCTCACTAGGGATGACATGGTTGAACTGAAAGTATTGACGCTCACTGGATCGTTCAGACCTCAGAGCAAATGAAAAGCCAAACTGCAGCATTCATAATTAGAAATAGGCTAAATATGCATCACTTATTTTGTGACTGGATAAACCTCATACTGCCATTCTTTATATACTACTATCATGCATGTTTTCCTGATTTAACACATCAATAAGCCCAATAAGTTCAACAAGATGAGATCATTCCTGCTAAGAAAAGCCAGCAGTGTGTATTTACTGGCTTAGCATTTATTAACGTATCCAATTGTTAAGAGGGGTTTTAAACAAATATACAGCATACAAACATACAGTTTTTAAGGAAATTTAAGAAGTTTTAAAGTAAATATAATTTCAACCAGAAGAGATGACTCCAGCTAAGAAAACCCAGGAGTGTGTATTTACGGGGTTAACAACGTCCAAAACAATCTAAATCTTTAAATGGCTTTTAAGTAAGTATACAGCATACAAATACATGGTTTTTAGGTAAATACACAGTTTTTGAGTAAAGGTAAGTTCAAGATGAGATGCACAGGAATACACAGGAATATATAGTCACTGGGACAACAATTTTTAAAAACATATCCAAATTCTTAAATGTTTTTTAAATAAAAATATACAGTATACAAATATACAGTATTTAGTAAATATACAGGTTTAAGGAAAACCAATGAGGCAACTCCAGCTAATAAAACCCAGGGTAGGGGTTAACTATGTTTGCAAACATAAAAACTTTAAATGTCTTACATATATAAGTAAGTATACAGCATACAAATAATGGGGTTTTTAAGGAAATATACGTAACTTCAACCAGACGATATAACCCTGGAGTGCGTGGATTAAAAAATAATATTTAAGAAAGGTTTTTAAGTAGAAATACAGCATAAAAATATACAGATTTAAAGAAATATCGTTTTTAGATAACTATACAGTTTCAATTAAACATAAGTTCAACCAGATTAGATAAGAAGACCCAGACATGCGTGACATGCGTATATATTGAGTGAACTACGTTTACACAAATCTCAATATCTTCAAACGATTTTAAGTAAATGTACAGCAACAGTTCACTATGAATTTAATGATCTTATTAACCTCCATCAGCTGTCGCCCTTCTGAGCTGCTGTTTTCTGACAGCTTAGCTTCTTGGCTAGCACGGAGCAGTGCAACACTGTGCATTAACTAGCTTAAAAGCTAACTTTTCTGCCTTACTTTCTCGGACTGTCAAGGCGATTTCTGAAATAACCAGTCGTATCTATAACACTTGACTACTACGTCACAAGTTAGTGTTAATTTAATGACATAAAGAAACCAGCCACCGCTTGACACAGGCTCTTTTTAGAGGTGGCTAGCCTGTTAGCGTTTGGCTCCTCGGCTGGACTGTAAACATTTACTACTCACTTTGGCTGCTGTGAAGGTCTAACAGCTGGAAAAGAGACGAGAAGTCGGTCAGTAATGATGTGTGAAACAGTATTGGGTTGAATTCTGTTCAGTTAATCCTTCTTCACGCTCCCCGTTGGAAACAACATGAAGTTCCGCATCTACAGAAGCCATACACACACAAACGCATCTGAGAAGACTCCAGCAGCCTCCCTCACCGCTCCTCCCCTCAGAGCTCAGCCTCAGGATGAGCAAGTGGACAAAAGTATTGAGACGCCTAACCATTTCACGAACTGGCACTGTAATGACATTGCATTCTAATGCATATACTTTATTATGGAGTTGACCCCCCTTTGCAGCTATACCAGCTTCCACACATCTTAGATCTTTCCACAAGATGTTGGAGTGTTTCTATGGGAATTTGAGCCCATTCAGTCTGTAGAGCATTTATGAGGTCATGTCCATGCACCTCTTTTACTTTTTTATTTTTTTCTTCTCTTTTTTCACCCACAGTGTACAGTAATCCGCCGTTATTCGCAGAGGTTACGTTCCAAGAGCATAATTAGGTTTTACACAATAAAAATTGGCATTTTTAGGCGTTTTTTGCCGCAGATTGCCGCCACACCCACAACTCCACCACTGGCGTCGGCCTGTAGTTCTCACCCTAGATGCTGAGCTGCATTACCAGAAAGTGCAGGGAGTTTGGGCTGTACAGGGCATTTAGAAGAATTCAAACTCAAAACCTTCTGTTTGCAGGGGCAGCTTCCTAACCACTAGGCCACCAGCCACCCTATTTAAAAAAAAATCAAAACTTTCAAGCTGGTATAAGCAATTTCAGACTTGGGTTGTCAGAAGAACTGGTTCTAGATCAGCACTCCTACTCCTGAGGTGGTTTGTGAATGTCTCCAATACCAAAATGAGCAGCTGGATGTTGTTTGCCTGCACTGAGAGAAGTTTTGTGGATATTTTTACAGAGAGCTATATGGGTGATTGCTGACTTTTAGTTCGTCAGTAACTTTAGCCTCATAGTAAAATGAGCAATATGTAAACACGAAACAGGTCCTGATTAAATACATCTGGTAAATATGTGTAAAGTGGAAAATTGGGTAAATTAGAATTTGAATGAACTATTTCCTTAATATAAGTTCTATGCCTACTGAATGTGTATGTGTTACAATCAAGTAATTTTTTTCTTTTAATTCTTTATGACTGATTAAATCATACTCAGATTTGAATTAAAAAGTCGGGCTGTTCTCCACAAGAACTTTTCATCAAAGTGGCGTAGCAGTGTCTCAGCAGTTGAGTGTACCTGGACCCCCTCGCAAACTTTTATACTGTTCTTGTCTTTGTGTCTCTGTTTGACTGTGCAGTTTCTTTGGGGTCAAAGTTTTCTGATTCTAATTCTGAATCTAATTCAGAATTTAACTGTTTTAAAAAACAAGTTAATATAAAATGACACAATGTACTATAGGTCAGTATAATTATAAAAAATAATATTTATATATTGGGATAGAAAGAATAAAAGAATATATAATTATATGGATCACCAAAAATACATTTAAATTACATATCTGGAAATTTTAACTTAATTCTTACACCACTGCCTGTATTTGCTAGCTGCTATATTAGTGCATATTATTAGTATTATATTCAATTTGTGATTGTAAACCAGAGTGCCTGGAACTTATCCATATAAAATCAAAGTCAAACACAAAATACATCCACATATATATTGAGTTGTTGTATTCACGGCAGCTTTGAGCATATTACTGATTAAATAGGGGGTCACTTCTCATGAAGAGAAGGATTACTTCCATATCTGTGGCTATATAATGACTTGAGAATAGGGTCTTGCTATTTGATGCTTACAAATGACTGTGGTGTGCATGCCATAATTTATATAGGAGCATGTGTGGATGTATATTTAGATATGTGTAATTAGCATGTGATGATTGGGTGCTGTGTTAATTGGGTCGTGACCAACACACTGCTGTTTGTAGAGCATGTTCTGTCTCTGGTATGGCCAGGTTTAGTGAATGTGTATGAGATGGGAAATCACTAACTGCACTGGACTGCAGCCTTCGTGAAGATTTTACACAAAAAGCAGAATTAATGTTGAAGGTGAATGTGATTCCTAAAGTTGTCAGCTACAACATTATTAAACAGCATTCAAATGGAAAAAGTCGACAGTTCTAGCAAAGACCTGAGTTATCCATGAGAGTACAACTGATTCAATACTATGCAATTTACCTTTTGGACATTTGCACCTTTCAAGATTTCTCTCAGATTAATGATACGGAACATAAAAGAGAAGCCAACAGTCACTTGAAAAGAGCTGTAGGACGGGCTGAAAGCAGTAAGAACGTCTCTCCAATAATATCTATTCCCCGTGTTAAACTCCTCTGCTTAAAGAATAAAAAAAAGAGACTAACTTAAAAGACATTATGTGGATGTGCTGGAAGAATATTACATAACAAAAACAAAAGTGTGTGAATACTCATTTTCCCCCACTTTAGGACTTGCACCAAAAATGTTAAACTTTGAATAACAAAATAAAAAGATGATAATGGAGAGTTTTCAGTCTGTCAGATTGTATTTATAAAACTTGTCCGCTGTTATTGCTCAGTGGTCTGCTCCACGAAATCTATAAAACTATCAAATCTCTGAGTGCTCTAAATCCCTCTTACCACTGCAGGTAATGGGAGGCCTCTCTGAGCAGCCAGGAGCTTCAGAACAGCAGCCTCATTAATGGCTGCAATTTTCCATAAAGCCTCCGCTATCTAAAATGATCTGCTCACGAACTCACCATCATCAGAATGGTTTCATTCAGCTCTGCACGCCCACTGCTTGACCTGGGCAGCCGTGCTGATTGTGTGCATGCTCACCACTCCTCATTCACAATCTTTTTCAATTTTCCTCTGCCATGAACCACACAGTTGGGATAAAGGAATGATAGCAGCATTGCTACAGCCTGCTTATTGATACCAATGTGCCACAATTCTGTAACATGTCTATTCCCTTTTAATACTAGCTTTAAATACTAGGATTGCAACATTTGTTGGGTTCTGTTTCTGCTGCACATTTAAAGCATTTGTGTTTAAATCAGGGGTGTCGAATTAATGCGTTAATTTCGATCAATTAATAACAGAAGAAATAACGTGTTAAAAAACGCTGATTAATCGCACCATGTGGCTTTAACCCGGTTAAAGTCTGTCGAACATGCTACCCAAGGAGATGTGCTGCCGTGCCCTTCTGCGCATGTGCAGTTCCATTCTCTTGGGGTTTTGTACTACCTAGCATTAGAAATGCTGGTTTATCTGTGCTGCTGTGTGTTGGCGACTGGTTTATCTGTGCTATTGTGTGTTGGAGACTGGTTTATCTGTGCTATCTTGCATTGGACACTGATTTATCTGTGCTATCTTGTGTTTGGTCACAGGTTTACGATGATTAATATCTTAAAAGCTCTTTTCTTCGTTACTTCCGGCTTGTACATGTACTTGTTTGCTCATACTCGCTGTCTTCAGTGCACAGTTCAAGGACATATGAGTGTGTGTTGCTACTCTGGGGTCTACTCTGAGGTTTTCAAATTCTGATTCTAAATTGCCCTTTTCTGCAGTTTTCTGCAGTAATTAATTAGATTAATTTTTTATTGCGTGACACCCCTAGTTGTAATATAAAAAACTGGCACGTTAAAAAAACTGGAGTACCCTTTTAAAGGGTTTATAAATGATTTATAATCAGGTTGTTAATAAGGCTCTAGTCAGTTTACAATATATTTATATACTCTAGACAGTTTATATATTTGGAAAGATCTCTTTTACTAGTCGTTTAACTTATCTTGGGCCTTTCACCGGTAGAATGTGGTAATATGCTACTATCATTAAAACACCAAGCTTGCCCAGTAGTGAGACTTCAACTGTTATAACTTGCTTATAACTGCTTATTAATGATTTATAACCTAATTATCAACCTGATTATAAACCATGTATAAACCTTTTATAAGGGTTCTTATATTGTATAGAGATTACCAAATATCAGCTGGATGAAATAAGAATGAACCCCTGTAGTTAGGGAATGGAATTTGCTTTGGATCAAAGTGTCTGCTAAATGCCGTAAATGTAAATAAATGGTCACTAACAGCTGATTATCATCTTGCATTACTCTTACATAAAGATCGATCACTTAATACTCTCCTCTGGTTTTCAGAGGAGAGTATTGTCCTGAAACTTGAATGTGTCATAATTTTGTATATATTTGGACAAAAGCGACAGCCAAATGTTTGCAATGTAATGTAATTAACAGAAGATTATAGGTATTGCAAGTGATCCAAACAAAAGCCTATCACTGAGCCCTAGACCTGGTTTGTTTGCAGAGGGCTTGTCTTGCACAATAATGACGGTCCTAAAACACATTGTAAACTGCAACAAGTCCCTTGTTATAGATGACAGGGCAGTAAAGTTAAGCGACAGAAAGATAGCACAAGTAACTACTCTCCAAACAATGGAACTGGTGGGTAAGCGTGCGTGTGTATTCATGTGGGTGCACATGTTTGTATCTAGATGACAGTAAAAGAGTCTCAGGTTACCAGTACCACCATGTAGCGTGTGTAGAAGTGAGCCAGTTCAAATCTGCTTATCTCATTCGGACTCTAACATTACACATACACCCACACACACACACACACACACCAAGAATGTATCCTAAAGGCCTTTGTTTTTGATTCCAAGCAGATGAAATTCAATCAGACATTTTGTAATGGACTGGTACACTATGCAAACACACTGAGTTGCCATTTAAATAGGTTAGGCAGATCCACTCACCGCCCATTTAATCAGAAACAGCTACCATATTGATGCACTGTGTCATTTTCAGTTACTGATTGGGGTCTTGTATGTGTGCAGTTTCTTTCCTTTTTGTTTTAGTAACAAGAAGTTTCTAGCTTCACTCCAAAGCGCATCATACTAATCAGGCCGATTGCCGCAGGAGGGGTGTGTTATATGCCATGCCCCGGTCTATCCCTGTCCTTGAGTACAGAGCTTAGGCTTTTCCTCCACGTCTCCAAGTGTTACGGTTGTGTGGTTTCTTCCATTATCTCTCACATCTGGCCCTTGTCACAGTTTACTTCTTCAGTCCAGCTTGACCCAGAGGTTGTTGTCCATTCACCATTGTGCCTACTGGTTGTTTAGTGATCTGTCCATCTGTCTGTCCTCCCACCTGTCTAGAAGTAGCCATCGAACAGTGCTCAAAGTAGACCAGACTAAAGATTCAAGATTTGTTTATTGTCAATACAATAATATACTCAGATTACAGTGTACAGGTTACAGTGTACTAATATGCCATTCCATACAGGCCCTCCATGCTGCATTTTACAGAATACAATATAGGGCCAGTGGAAACAGGACAGGGACAATACAAAGCCAGGATTCAAGTTATCCAGTTGATAAGAAAGTCTCAGCCAGTGCTCTCCATCTGAGCAGAGGATTCGTCAATCACCGTGTTACAGGACTCACCTCCTGAGTCTGAGCTGTAAGCCAGTGACTGTTTGATGAACTGTGATTTCGAACCAGTGGGATTATGATGTTTCCTTTTGCTTTTTTCTGATGAAAGTTGTTGCAAGTATCTCCTGCAAGTGCATCACCCTTATTGGCTCAGCCAGGAAACATGACAGAGTGTTTTTAATTGGAATGCTTTCTGCAAAATGAGTGTGCAAATCAGTCAGCCATGCAAACTTCACTAATTAAAACCTGTTTTAAATATATAATTAATAATTGAATAATTGCTTTATTTGGCTACAAATGTTTTTGTTGTTCTATTCCATTTAGCCTTTAGCTTGCTAACCAAGTAGCAGAGTAAAGTAATATATCTGTATCAGCTATCATGTATCATAGATATAACAGAGTAATTACCCATTTAAAGCCATGGAATGGCCCTTAGAATGGCAATAACAATTCCCTGAAAAATGGTAAGGCTAAGTGTTTGAGGGCTTGTTAAACTAATACTGAACTGGATGGCTAGTTCAACAGTACTGTGGTGGTTCCTAACCACTGGTGGCCTGGGTAGTGAGGGCTGAAAAATGGCAGAAGAAAACATGGGCAACAGTCAGTCACTGTAAACTAAAGTGCATCTGTATAGTAGGCGTAAGTGAAAAAATTGCCAACAAGTATGTTCTGATAGATGTAAGAGTGCAGGCCAATATATCACTTTTTTCATCTGTATTTTTTGGTGTTGAAGTACTTGCTTGGGCATGTATGCTTGTGTGTGTGTGTGTGTGTGTGTGTGTGTGCTTTGACTGATTGGGTGACAAGCTAGACTATGTGTGGAGCGGACTGTGTAATTAGTAGACACAGAGGCAGTATAATAGACAGAATATTTCATCCTTTTATGTGTGCTTCAGTCTGTATGAATATGTCATGCGGGCCAGGTCAGGTATATCGGCTGCTTTCATTGATGGCTAACCACGCCCACAGGTGCAGCCTTCAGTGGACCTGCTGTTTGGCACTGGACTTTGGCACATTCCTTGAAGCCTGACCTTGAGGTGTGGGCGTTGAATAGCATTTGCACTATGCAATGTTTTAAAGACTGGGCCTGTCTGCTCTTTTGTGTTTGCCTTCTCCCATGGGTGAGTTAGTGAAGTGCTATCTCCTCTGATTTTTCAATACACACACACACACACACACACACACACACACACACACACACACACACGTTCTTGCATTTTTGTTCAGATAGCAGTACTTTTTGTGCATAATACACTACTTTTGAAATAATTATCCGATTTTGCATACAATAATTCAATTAACCGCTATTAAAATTTTTAATTGTTGCCCAGTATTACTGTTAGGATTGTTAGGATTCAAACAATGCAGCCATATACAGACTTGGACTTTGGATTTTATTGCTTATTTTTAAAGAGTTCAGCAAACAAATCATTTTACACAGTGTTCCGCTTCTCCTGTATGTAGCATATCAGCCAAGACATTTGGAGACCCAACAGGAGCTATTAATCTATAGTTACTAACAAACACTAGAAGTCAATAGTAAATCTTTTCTGTGAACATACACCTATAACTCCTCTCAACCTGCTGAAACCACATTTAGCTTTTCCTTAAGGAGGTTTGGTGTACAGTATGCCCTTCTAGGAGAATAGGTTTGCTGCCTTTACCCAAGCCTGGTGGGAAAAAACAAAATATCAGCTTTCGCGCCAGATTTTTCTATGCATAATTATGCTTTGTTGTTTGTTTTCTAATGAGTAAGATAAGATAAGACAAACCTTTATTAGGCCCACAAGAGGGAAATTTGCTAATTTGAATTTTTTGTATGTTTTTATGAAGTAAATTTCAAGCATTCTCTTGCATTCACTTGGTCTTGCATACTTGCTCTCTCTCTCTCTGCCTCACACATGCCACACACTTCTCTATCCATAGTATTTTATTGACGTCACACTTGCCACCGCCACCACATTGTTGACATGCCACCTGTCCATACAGCCATGACAGTAGTGCCCATAGAGCCTCTGACAGATCAAACCTGATCCAAAGAAGCAAAACATGCTCTGGGTAAGTGACTACAAGGAAACAAGGTACAAGACCTGTTGACATAATAATATCATCATATTGCCCACCCCTATACATTGTAAGTGTACCTAATTAACTGGTTCCTCATAAATGTTACTTCACACTGGCCTATGTTATGGTGGATTTGAATCAGAGTGGCTGCCATGGATTTGGGATGTGTTAAAGCATTCATGTGTGCTCGCCATGCCTAAAAAAAGCACAGTTTCTGTATCACACCTGTTGCTGAGTCACACAGCCCTAAAGGCCCCTGTCTAACAACCACAGAAGGTTAGAAGCATGGTCACCATCTTGCTCCACTGGCTCCAAGCTGTTGCCATGGGTGATGTTATTTTGTATTCCTCATGCTCTGAACACGCCTCTGACCTTCCTGCTTCCATTATCTGAATGGCACCATGTTCCTGCATGAACTTGACTCATAGCAGCAAGAAAAATCAAAGCCCTTGTCTTACCGGTTGAGAATCTGTAACTGTAAGTGTAAGTTATGAGGTGACATTGGCTTACAGGGCACAAGGCTGCCAGCAGAGTGAGACTAGGAAGCAAGCTGTACTCTTCAGCAGTTCATTTAAATTAAAATAGAACCCAGATCAGAGGCTTTATACCAAACTGTAAAGCCTACTAAAAATGAGTACAGTTTTTTTTTTCTTCCTTTGAATATCAAACTTTGAATATCAGAGCGTTCGGTACATGCAGCTCGGTTCGGTACACCCTTCTACGGTAGTTCGGTTTTGCACTTCCTTTTGAAAATGGCGCTTAAGGGGCTGTTCACATATCGCGTCTTTTGCGTGCTCAAGTCCATTATTTCAAATGTAGACGCGTTGCAGCCGCGCTCATAACGGAAGCACGTGGTGCGACGCGCCTGTTTTTTTCAGGTGCGACTGTTGCGTCGAGTTGAAAACATCTCAACTTTTCAGCGACGCGCCTAGCGTTTTCCACGCGTTTTTAGGCGCGATATGTTAAGCGCAATGTGTTACCATACTGTTAAGCAGCAAGCGCCAATGAGCGAAAGCCCTCCACCGAGAGTTAATGTCCAATCACTGTTGTGGCTCCACCCACTCGCCCTCCCACACACTGACGTACCTGGAGCTGAGCTCGCAGCTCCGCACACAGACGCGGAAAAAAAAGAAAAACAAACAAGCATGGCCTTCACTGGCAGAACAGTCGAGAGGCAGAAGTTTGAAGAAGCACTGGCTTCCTGCAAATCTCCAGGATGGATTTTTTTCAGGTTCACTGTAGAATACAACGACCAGGGAGTCAAAACAGTTAATAGAAACGTCACTGTTTGTAAACATTGCCTAACACTTGTCACTATTTTTAAATGATATATCCAAACATGTCATACAAAATATCACTAAGCACAGATATGCACTTTACAAATAGAAACAAGACTATGAATTGAAATAAAAAATAATAAGTCTATCTATCATTATTGAATTAAAATGATGTACTGGCTGTTGAAGCTGCTGTAGGTAGCAGGTGGGCATTAGGACCCAGGCGAAGCTACATGGCGCTGCTTGTTAGCGAGTAGCAACCGGACCCCTCTCGTTCTCTGGTAGCGCCGTTTGTACTCAGTTTAACAGAACAATACTATGAGTGTCCATAACTGTTCACTGCTTAACTTTTCTTGTTTCCTTAAGTGAAAGGAATGGTTTGGTGAAAACTTTTCAGCCCTCTATACACGCTAATTCATTCCTACAGCCCTGGGGGCTAAGGCTAAGCCCCCCTTTCGTTTCACAGTGGGTATACATCCGTGGTAAAATATCAAGGTGAAAGTCATCATAGCTTGAGTAGTATAGACCCAGCTCCCAACCCAACTTTATGAATAGATTATTGCCCGATAGGAGTCTCACATTAACACAGCACGTTAACCCCGATATCGGGCCACCATTTTTATATATATATATCCAGAGTATGGGGGTGGAACCATTATTATTAGTAATCCCCTTCCTCATCCATCAGGACCACCACTGAGTAGAGGCTTTCTCAGCAAAGCAGGGACAATCACATGGTAAGCCTAGTATAATTGTTGTGTACGTGTATCAGTGCTGCTGGGGTTTTCACACAGTTCAGTGTCACTGCTGTGTTCAGAATAGTCCAACAACTATCCAGGCAACAGTATCCCGTGGGCCGAAACTGACCCCTGAAGAAGGACTAGAGATGATTAACTAGGGTTGGGCAATATGGCAAAAGTAGAATATCAGAATACTTCAACACATTCACAAAAAGTACAAGTGAGTATTATTCGACATTTTATGCACTGCACAAAATCCACACACTCCTAATTACATTCTATGCAAAAATATTGTGATACATTCTATCATGATAATTAAATCATGATAGATACCATATATTAGGGGCTGATGTATTTGCCACTATAGGTGAAATAAGGACATAAGTACCTTGCATATGTGAGGGAAAGATGGATAGGAAAGAGAGTCCACCATATTCATTATATAACTAGGCTGCAGACATTTAGATTTGATTCTGCCTGGCAGGCTGAGCTCCACATTGAATTTTCATCTGCCCAAAATTTGAAGACATTATGCTGAGCGGAGTGTTGGTGCAGAAAGAGTCAGGGCACGTTAATGGCATCCTGTGGTGAGATGGCATAATTCAGTTGCTGTAAAAGCTACAGGACAAGAAAGCCTCAGGACTCGCACTGCTTTGGTTTTGGTCTGCTGCACATGAGGATGTAACGGACGGCATCGCTGCTGATATCACTTCTCAGCTCATTTCATTTCCACATTTCGTACACAGGACAGGGATTCCCAGCAAAGCAAAACTATCCATAGACCATTCAAATCTTGTCCACTATTTCCATGTGTGTTTACCACAGTAGAGATACAGACATATACACAAAAACATGCATAAATACACTTTGTATATTTTACTCATTTTCATGAGCACACCCTAATTTGTATACTCCACTTCCTAACATAGCCCTAGCTCTTCTAATTAGGGAGTTCAGCTACTTTAAGGTGACTTATTACTGACATAGGTGTATAATACAATCTCCATAGAATAGCACTGAGAATAGAATGGGATGCTCTTTTGAAAAGCACTAGGCTGTGGCACCCCAATGCTTTACTTGGTTAAAGGGTTAAAGGCAGAGAAAATAATTTCACATTATTCACATTGTGCTGTGGTGTGTGACTATAAGGGTTAACAAATTATATTAATAGATATGCCACTGGCCTCCTTAGCCAAGGATTATGGATTCAAATCTGGGGTGACTGAGTGGCGCAGTGGAAGCATGCTGGGCCAATAACCCAGAGGTGGATGGACTGAATCCATCCTCTGCTATACACCACCTTTTCTGGGGGCAGCTGGTGGCCTTGTGGTTGAGATCAGAAATTTATGGGTTCAAATCAGATGACTGTCATTGGCACCACTGAGGTAACATCCCACACACTGAGTGCCACGCCAGATGCTGCCCACTGCTTTGCTTTATTTACACTTACAAGTTCACGATATTCCCACTGTGTGCTGTGCAGTATTCAAATATTACTCTAAGGGGTCGCTTTCGTAATGTTCCATATTTAGTGTAAAGTCTTTTTTTAAAAATAGGGGCAAACTCATAATCAATATCCCTGATTTCAGAACAAACACTGGATGAGCTGTGTATAGATGTTTAGATATATAGTGTGTTAGGTTCTTGTCTTGACCAAATTTCTTTTCATTTAGTCTGCGATCACTAGTTAGCAAAATTGTGCATTTTGAGTGCTAACTGGTTTTTATCAGGTTTACTTCCTTATACAGCCTTACAGACTGTTGACAATGAAAACATTCTTCCTGTAAAACTACCACCTGTACAAGAAACTTAATCTTCTCGTCTGATGTTTTCACTTCTCAAACGTCTCCTAAAGAACCGTGAACACACACCACCCTCACCTAAACTCTCTGGGGATACCCGGTTCCACCCTCTCAGCCAATTGATTTGCATTTAAATTGCATCACCCCTGCATTGCAGCTCGTTCACCTCAGAGAAGCTGAGGCTTGGGATCAAGCAGTAGATGCCACTTGAGTTGCCCTGAGAGAGTCTGTCATTTCACAGGCATCATTCTTTATTGATTTTGAAGACTGTACACCATTCCGTGACCCACCACACCCAACTCTGAAATGATCACAATCATGAGCAGGTGTGCACAAACTTTGACCAAGCGCATCAAGCCTGGGCACATAATCCCAGAGGCAGATTATCAGAGGACAAAAACATGAAACTAAATGTGCTCACATAAAAGCATATTAAGTAATCACTAAGCTATAAAGAGTGTCTATCATACTGTGACCTGTGAACTTTCCTCCAGATCTTAAACTACATCACAGAAAGACTGTACTGTGTGGGCTTGAGGCAGAGTGTGAATTACCCCTCCATAATTTGGGGGTACTGCCTTCATAACACTGTTAAGAACCCCCCCAAACTGCTATTTTTGTTTCTTTTGTGGGGGTCACAGGTCTTGATCGGGGGTACAGTACCACCCAGTACCCCCTGTAATTCGAACCATGGCTTGAGGTATTAAAAGCACAAAGAATTCAGCTTTTGCCCTGAACACAGATTTCTTCTGGGTCTTCCTCAGTCGTCAGTTCACAAAAGGACTCACTGCTTTGAACACATTGAAGAATCTCACTTGTTAAATTATCAATATTTTACATTAGGCCATTGTGTGAATGCATGGCGTGAGTGAGGTGGTTGGATCGATCAAATCAGAGCCGTCCGAGCACCTCCTTGCCCTACATAACCACAGAGCAGACTGAAGGACAGACTAATAATAGAAAAGTAATAATATAATGGAAAGGACATATCTGCTGCCAAGAATGTGAGAGTGAACAACAGAGTGGTACATCTGTGGCACGGTGACTGCTGTTGGTGCCACCAAGGACTTAAGATGTGAATAGGCCTCCAAGTAATACCCAGAAACAGTCAGATGTTCATCAGGCTATGACTGATCACTCATTTATTTTTAGGGGTCTCTTTGTAAGATTCAATTCTATTCGTTACTCAAGTCTGCCAAGTACTTACACTACACTTACACTAAAAGTATTGGGACACACGCAGACCCTGACCTCAACCCCATCCAACACCTTTGGGATATACTTGAACAGAGATTGCGAGCCAGGCCTTCTCGTCCAACATCAGTGCCTGAAACACTCCAAAATATGGTGGAAAACCTTCCAAGAACAGTGGAAGCTGTTACAGCTGGAAAGGGGGACCAACTTCATTTTAAAGTCTATGCATTTGAATGCAATGCCTATAAAGTTCCTAATAGTGTAATGGTCAGGGGTGCCAATACTTTTGTCCATATGGTGTATGTTCTTGTCAAAGGTTATGGAATTCTCATAGATCTGTAATATAGTTTTACCTCATTAAATAACAACAAAACTGTAAAAAAAAAAAAAAAGTTTTGTCATTTAAATGCAAAGAACTTGCATCCGAATGTCCCGCGTTCTCCGATTGGTCGAGACGTCCGTCACTGGCATCCTTCTGAAGATGCCAGTAAATGAGGCACGAGGCGTCAGCTCCGCTTTTCATTGGCTGAGGAAGTGCTCGTGCGCTGCAAGCAGGTAACCTCCCAACCAATCACATCACTATTAGAGATCCTTCACAACGGCTGTTATCTTTGGGAGAAACGAACGGGCTTCGTTAAATGACAGTTGATCAGGACAACACTAAATGAATGGAAGATTGTTTTGGTCCCAAAACCACACACTGTCACACTTTCCTTATTGCACAGCTGAATGCACTTTTAATGCTGCGGTGCATGTTTTGTACATAGTATTTAGTGTTTTATTATGTAGTTTGGGACACAACCATTAAAAGGTGTACCAGTGTAAAACCAGACTCGTCGATAGCAGAGTAACTGTGCTGTGTGTGTGTGTGTGTGTGTGTGTGTGTGTGTGTGTGTGTGAGAGAGAGAGAGAGAGAGAGAGAGAGAGAGAGA
>JBBJLR010000153.1:6690098-6710102 GCA_037577145.1 Brachypetersius gabonensis
GTGTGTGTGTGTGTGTGTGTGTGTGTGTGTGGTGTGTGTGGTGTGTGTGGTGTGTGTGGTGTGTGTGGTGTGTGTGGGTGTGTGTGTGTGTGGTGTGTGTGTGTATGTGTGTATGTGTGTATGTGTGTATGTGTGTGTGTGGTGTGTGTGGTGTGTGTGGTTTGTGTGTGTAGATGGAGCGAGGATAGCCTCTTCCACGGGGATTGACATTCTGCTGCTGGACGATTTCAAGTTGGTCATTAATGACACTACACATTTGGTGCGACCGCCCAGAAGAGGTGAGAATTCAGTATTGCTTTCGGGTCGAGTGGTGGGGAAGCTTGAAATAGATCTTGCTGTGTCTGTGTTTTTGTTTTTTATTATTAAGTTTCTTTAAAATCACTTTTTAACAATTGTATGTATAAACATCTCAGAGCTGCTGGCCCATGAGGAGGCGGAGCGGATGAACGATGTAAAGTTTTTAGTGCAACAGCTCTACACCACCCTGCGCATAGAGGAGCACCAGCTTAGCAAAGAGAGAGAGCTGATTGGACGACTGGAGGACCTAAACTCTCAGCTCCGCCCACTGGAAAAGGTGCCCTTCCAGGATTTGTGTTGTCTTTGCGAGGCCTATAAGTAAATTCTGGTCTGTGCAGATATTTTATGGTTGATAGAGTGATGCATATCTCAGTAGAGAGCAGAACCTAAAAGCAGCTGCTTCGAAATAAAATGTAAAACTTTCACAACTGTTTCTGAGCAACAATGAAGTCTGGGCTGATGATGAGGTTTGGATTCTCTTCATCTGTCCAATATTTTTTATTCATTAGCGTGTTTAGGTGCTTTGAAACAGTCAACAGTGGCTGGTGAATGTTCACACTGCACTGCTCACTCAACATTTAAGTAATGCAAGTAACAAAATTTTAATTAACAGACTCTAAGTGCTAGAATTAAAAAAGAAAATACAAATGTAGAACTTCATCTAAGTTTATTAAACTTCTTTGTTACAGTTAATTATTATGTGTTGCTTTGTACATCCCCTACTCTGCTTGCTAATTCCTTACCTGATCATTAGAGCATCATAGCATAAAATTAACTCAGAATTGCATTTATGCAGTCAATGCAAAGCAGAGAGAGCAGTGAACATATGATTTCATTTTGAAAATGTAAGTTGAGATCCTCATGTTCACCTTTATATACTGTGCCCGTTTGTCTCAGGTGAAGGAGGAGCTAAGTAAGAAGGCAGATCGCCGGACCACTTGGGTGCTGTGGGGTGGCATGGCCTATATGGCCACTCAGTTTGGCGTGCTGGCACGGCTCACTTGGTGGGAGTACTCATGGGATATCATGGAGCCCGTCACCTACTTTATCACCTACGGCACGGCCATGGCCATGTATGCCTACTTTGTGCTCACGCGCCAGGTATGCACCCCCGAGTCACCAAGACGCAGTTAAAGTGCATACTCAAATTCAAATGCTGTTAATGATTCCCACTTGTTAGCAATTACCATGATACAAGTGCCACTACATGTTCATTGATCCATGTTTGTGTTGTTGCTCTCTTAAAAAAATATTGCTATCAGTCCATGTTTTGATTTGATACTAGACCCATAAATTGATATACTCATAATAATTTGGACAAAACCTGAATGCAGAAAAATGATGTACTACTTACTAATGACAGATGAGCTGGGAGAGGTGTGCTGGACTGGGTTGTTGATTGGTGTTGGTCGTTTGCAGTTGCATTAGATGACAGGATTAATAGACTGCCAATTCTTCACAATACCCATTGTCATTTTTTTATCATCGCATTAGGGAGTTTAGTCAGACAGCTCTTTTAACCCTCTGTTACCTAATATCACTCCAGTCACAATAGGTGGGGCAGTGTGTGTCCACGTTTGTCACAATGGAACAGGCTACAGATCACAGAGGGCATTATGGGGATTTATTTCATTAAGGTAACAATAGAATGTGACTGAAATGTGACAGACATCTTACTTTTTATGTTACACTCAATATAGCAGCTTTTGACAGTACTTTTCAAACTGTGATTTGAAAAGTTATGTTCTTCACAGACCAAAATGAAGACTAATGAGAAGTGGTGCTGTTAAAGAAGGAGAGTAACTGCAAGATTTGTCTGTCTTTGCCTTGGGGTTATAGATCTTCATGATTTCATGTGTTGTCACGATTATTGCCCTTGTTTGTACTGTACGCAAGAGAATCGAATTTCCATAGATTGATTTGTCTTTTGTTTCTCAGGTTGGCCTCTAGAGTAAAACTGGCCTGCTTGGAAAATACTCCACTCTAACCTCTTGCTGTGTGTTCTCGGTGTTTGTTTACTCCTACAGGAGTATATTTACCCCGATGCCAGAGACAGGCAGTATCTGCTGTTCTTTCACAAGGGGGTGAAGAGGACACGATTCGACATCGAAAAGTACAATAAACTGAAGGACGCCATTGCTGAGGTGTGCTCACACACACACACACACACACACACACACACACACACACACTCAATTGAAATAACACTACCCTGAATCTAAACCCCTTTCTCTTTCTCTCTCCTTCTCTCCACCTATCGCTCCCCATCTCTCTGTTATTTTCTCCCTCTCTCTCTTTTTCTCAGGCGGAGTTGGACCTGAAGCGTCTGAGAGATCCTCTCCAGCTACATCTCCCCATCCCCCAGATCAGCACCAGCAAGGATTGATGGGAAGAATGAAAGCGTCCCTTCCTCCTTCACTTCTTCCCTTTCTTTCTCTCTCTCTCTCCCTCTTTCTGTCTCTCTCTCTATCTTCCTCTCTCTCCTTCTCTCCGTCTACCTTTGTTTCATTTCTTTTTTTGTTTACCTGTTCTCAATGTTTTCCCCGCCACCTTTCGACTCTCTTTCTGTTTTTCTCTCTCTGACCTCTGACAGAACCATCTCCACACAGAGCATCAGAGGTTTTTAATTACTGTTGTTTTTACCTTCTTCTTGTTTTCTTTTTTTTTTTGCTATTCGAAAACTCTGGGTAAACACGGCAAGTCAAAGCAGAGGAGGAGGGGATGGAGTGAAATCAGCTGAAAGAATGAAAGGAAACTGAAACCTCTCTGGTGCTGGAGGGTGAGGATGCTAGTTTTGCCTGCAGCCCTGTGTGCTCTGATAACGCTTACAGGACCACATAGAGAACAACAGCAGCCTGTAGGAAGTCCCTGCTGCCTAACAGGAAGCGACACCTGGATTTGGACACTACAGCCTCCAATGGACAGTGACCCCCCCACTCCCTGCATTGGACATAGATAAAGAAAAACAAAGACAAATGCGCACACAAGCTCTGTGGCTCAGCACTTCTGAGGCCTAGGAACTCTACTCAGCTCTTTGGGTAAACTTTTTCTTTTTACAGAGAAGTCGCACACGCCTGTTAGGTGCAGAAAAGCCGCGCTCTTTTCCGGTGCTGGCTGTGCCGTCTGATTCAGCCCAGTCTGGACCCCTCTCGCGGCTGTCTGCTGTGTGACGTGCGAACAACGAGCTGTACCAGGAGTTAAACCACACTGCTGCTACATGCGTGAAAGGAGAATGGGGTCATTTTCTGTACAGACCTTGTACAGCCCTGTATGGTCCTGTACGGACCTTTTCCAGGCTGCAGACCAGAGATATACCGGCTAAACATCACTGTGTGTTCTATTATTCCAAAAAAAAAAAAAAGGAAAGGAAAAGAAAAACAGAATCAGTTTTGGCACTTTTTATTTTAAAAGCCATATTATATTTGTTATGAGTGAAAAAAAAAAATCAAAGAATGACTAGAATCTACTTTTTTTTGTTTATTACTGGTGGAGGAATTGATCTTTTTATCATCTTGTCAGACATCACCTACTAACATCAAGACCTGTATCTTTAGTATCTTAAAGATGCCCGTCGCTGCACCAGGTCAGTTCCATGTCCTCATGCATATGGCTACTGACGTAATTACCGCCCCTACGCGCATGCGCTGTTTACTTGTTGCAGTCTACGAATGGTGACATAAATCCCAAATTAACTTCCAAGTCCACAGACGTGTATGCAGTGACTTGGAAATCCGCGTGGCGATTTTAGCAGAGGATACTTATTCAGAAGCTTGACTCTTGTCTTCTTTTTTTCAAGCGTCAGAAAACAGCTACGTTACCCACAGTGCCTCACAGCACCCTGTGCAGCGTGCTGGTCAGGGCTCTGCTGTACTCCTGCACGGCCACACCTGCTGCTCTGTCTCTGGGTCCCCCCCCATGAGACAGATGCGTCCACCCTTCTGGACTAAGGGCTGCTGATGTGTAAGATACGACTACTTAAAAGAAAAAAACATCAAACGTCAGTGAGCACGTCCATTTCTCGTGGCGTTTTTCAGCTGCACATATCCTCCTCTGTATGCCAAGAATATAGTGGTACGTGGAGAGAGCAACGTGTAATATATTAGATCCTAGAATTAGTGGGTTTTTCGCATACTTTTGCAGCATGCTGTAGCGCGTGACCGTTGCATCCTCCCGTATATAAACGTGGCGTCTTTTAGTGGACAGGCCTTAGAGCAGACACCTATTTTGAAGCAGTAGAAACTGTGGGATGGACAAGAGACTTTGCTTAAACACGCACACCGCTTTTTTGTTTTCCTTTCACGCCCCGGCCGAAACTCGTTTATCCAGGACATGGCACTCAAATCAATCTTTTCAGTTTTTAGTTTCTGAACTTGCCCTCTTTTGCCAAACTGTGTGCATAGAAAGTACTTCTCTGAAGCAAATATGTATGCATTACTGCACTTCCAGAGTGTCAGTGGGGTGTCCACTTCTGGTCCTGGAGGGCTGTGGAGAGGAACTGTCCTGCTCTAACACACTTGGTCAACCTGGTAACAAACTGCTGAATTGATTTAAGGGTTTTAGCAGGGAGGAAGGGTCTCCTTGAGCTGGACACCCCTGGTACTTCTGGGCTTCGTCATCATTCAATACTTGCTCAAGTACACTCTGTAATACACGACTTGCACTTGTCATCTTCCGCGTCACCAAAACCTTGCTACTGTATGTTGATTTCATTACTTCGCCGCATCTTCAGTGCTGGACACGAGGCAGAGTCATTATCTTTTTAAAGTCTTGGAAATACCACATTCTCCCATCATCTGCAGTGAGGCCAGTTTGCCATGCATGAGTCATATCCATGGTCAATCAAAGCTAGTAAGCATTTGAGCAGAGGCCAAAGTATGCAAAGTGACCTTGGTGGGCTTTATGTTTGAGACACTTAAGGAGGCAGCACTGGCTGCTCTCCAAATACTTTAGTTAATTATTTGTACTCTTCACAAGCTAAAGTATGCATATTAAAGCAAGGCGAACAGTAAACCCTATACAACTTTGGATGTTCAGGTGTGGAAAGGTGCTGCTCGTCTGAAATCATATGCAAAGGTTTTACCACCTTTGGTTAAGTCATGTTTTGTTGAACTTAACATATTGGACAAAACTACAACATAAAGGGTCATAAGAATGACCGCATTTTATGTATGCATAAGTGTATTGTCTGTAAGGAATTTTTGCTTATTTAGAAAATCAACAAAACATGGCATTTAACCAAAGATTCCCAAACCTTTGCATATGACTGTACCCAGCAATTTCTCACACTTACCCAGTTATAACAGCCGTGGGTGGATAAACAAGCTAAGGCTTAGTGTTAGTGTGGTCAGTTAGTAGACTGTCTGGGTGAAGGTATTTGTGTTAAAAAAAGATCATGAGAGGCCGTGTTCCGCTGCAGTTGACTAGTGATGCAGACTTGGATTAAATTTGAAGCTATAGAAGAGGGAGGATAATACTGCTGGATACTCATCAAAGCTTGTGCTTTTGTTGGTAATGATTCTGTCTTCCATGATTGGCTAGAGGTGAACAGGTTTTATTGGAATGTATGAGTAGAGCTTCGGATGGGTGATTGGTCACAGGAACACAGATATGCGGTTTTGTAACTGTGATTGGATGCATCTCTGTGAAGGCAAATTGCAAATCAATAGGTTCATTTGAGAGCGATCCTCATCCATGCTGGATCAATTAGGGTAAATCAATCCCTTCCTGCGCCCCTTGCCCCCCTATGCTTCTCATAAAGTAAGTAGACATAAATCCTCGTATGCAGGTGCATGCACAAGTGCAGTGAGGGCAAAGAAGTGCTTTGGCGTCCAGAAACACTCTTTCATTGCCTGAAACGACCTGATAAGCTGATACCAAATTCATCCTCACTTGCTTCTTTCAGTTGCCTCAGTCGCCATTGATCATCTTTTATTTTTTAATCGCTTTTCCTTTGGTTGTTTTCTTTTTTTGTTTGTTTTTTACGAGAGTATATCTAATATATGGAACTTATTCTAAAGCGGGTGTTGCATGAATGTATGTTTACATGGGGAAATTATATAAAAATGACCCAAAAAAATCACAGAGATTGACTTTTGGTTGTCGAGGGCTTGGTGCAGTTTTTTTCCTCCTCCCACATCCTTCAAGACTGCCCTGCCTGATATGAGGGCAGCCAACGTCCAGCTACCCCTCACTCTAGACCCCCCCCCTCTTTTTCTCTCTCTCTCTGTGCATATCAGATCTCCGTATCCTCACATCATCTCCACTATCACATGGATTACATTTTAGATATTTTACATTTTTAACGTGCACCTGAGATGAAGACTACGTTTTAAAAAAAGAAACGTCAGCAGGATCCCATCGTTTCCCCATCTTTTCCTCATTTCATGTTTTTGGTTTTTGGTTTCTTTGTTTCATTGGCATTGGATGCTGTAATGTTGGAAGATTACAAAAAATGAAAATGTAAACTCCTGTATCATTTATGAAATGTATAAAAGAGAAATGTAATTCAGTTATCAATAAATACTTATCCAATTTTGGAACTGCGAGTCTGAGTTTTGTTGTTGGAAGTTTCAGTAAGTGGTTTGGAGTATAATGTAATTATGATGCAATTGTCATGTATTAGTAACTGCAAAATCTTAAGGTTAGTTTAGAACAGAGACATGCATGGGCAGAAATATATAGTAATACTAACATAGTAATACATTTATATAGTAATTACATATGTAATTCTATTTTGTATGATAACACAGTTCATTCACCACAACATAACTCGAACATGCATAATTGTGCATTTATAGGCGAATTACACAAAGTTATTGATGAGGCAGTAATGATGCTGATTGATAATGAGCAAATCATTTTCTATTTGCAAATGAAACAATTTTGGACAACTACACTGAAATTATTTCAATAAAGCCAGGTTTAAACTGATCGTAACGTTTTTAAAACAAAGACTGTAGTCTACTGTACGAAAATAGTCACTAACTGAATATCACGGTTTCTCTTGTTTTACTTCCCTGTCGGATGTAATGGTGAGAAAGAGTTAATTTCCTAACACCACTACATCCACTATCAATTTGCATTTTTTTCTTTTGTCTCATGTTTTTTATTTTTACTTTTGAGTGAGTAACAAGTGGCTTTGATTGATAAACCTGGTCCAATGACAAAGTAAACTCATTTATAATACTTGATTCACTTGTTTGTATCAAGACAAAACAGCCTTGACCTTATCAAATCTGTATTCTTAGCTCTTGTCCTTCCTGTCATCTGCTTCCTACATGATAAAAAATGTTTACAAATAAATGCCTTTCAGTAAGCTGGTCATTCCAAAGTGACCTGTCTTCATGATCTGTCCTGACTGGGTGCTTTCTTTAATGCCCACTCTTTGGTGCAAAAGATGGTCCTGTTGGACGGTGTGCGGTAGTCTCTTAAGAGGCTTGACACGTTCCAGCTCATGTCTCTTAATAGCCTCGTTGATTAAAAAGGCAATTCATTTAATTAGACAAGACTAAACTTGCTGGCATTAAGTCTTTCCTGCCAGCAGCATTCCATGTGAAACTGCAGTGTGGGCTGAGATCACTGTTAGTGATCACTGGAAGTTTCTTAACGATTGGTTCTGCCACTTGCTGGGATGACCTTTAACCACATTCAGCTTCAGTGACACCACAGAATTGCCCATCGTTCCGGTTTTCCTATCCACTTAGCAAAAGAACGAAAGGGAAGAGTGCAGTCTTCAAAAAAAGAAAAAAACAATTAGATGGGGGCACTTGAAAGCAGTTTCCAGAGACAAGTTACTGGATAGAGAATCCTGATTGGCTGAAATAGATCCTTAATGGAATTCTGGGCTACTGCCAAGAGATGTATATAATATATTTGGGAGAATCTGCAGGCTTTGTAGGATAAGCTTGGGTCCAGGAACAATGAGAGGATGGTCTTGTCACTGGCCGGAGGGGTGTGTGTTGCAGACAGGGATGAGGGGACAGGACAAAAGGTCAAGGGGAGACAGATGTTCTGTCCGCTGTTCCACAGCACACACAAACAGTAACCCAAGCCATAACTCATACTGTGCTCTCTGAGCATTGAGATAACAGGCTCCAGTATTAAAGACCTACCCTTTTCCCTACATGCCCTGTAGGAGCCTGAAGCTGACTAGATGCACTGAAACCTTGCTTGGATCTAAAAGCATGGGGCTGCTTTTGCTAGCTGATCTGTTTCTGGCTCTGGCTGCCCTCCAGTCTGTGTCTGTGGCTCAGATCGTAGGTAAGGCATCTAACACGCACTGATTCTCTCTGAAGCTGCACAAAATATCAAAAGTTCAGTACTTCAGTAGAGCATCCTGGAGACATTTTGATAACTGACTAAAATAATAAAAAATAATATCAGTAAAAGTGTAAAAAGTTTTCTGTGCTTGGTGAACATTGGCATTTAAACACTGATGTCACAGTATTTTTACAAACTTTGTAAAACCAAATTATATTAAGAGTATTGCGGTATTGTGATAAACTTATCGGTATGGTGATCAACTTAGTTCCTGTATTTTGGATGCGCAGGAGGTCATGTGTTATAACTCAACCCCTGTGATTGTGTGAAGTTTGTTTTGGGCAGCAACACATAGTGGCAGGTAAAATCGCAGTCGCCGGTGATGTAAAGCAAATGATCTCTTTGAGGATGTGTTCATTTTGTGTGTTGTTTGTTGCTGAAGTCTGTTTATATTGGCATCTCAGTAAAAATCAAAGTGTTAGAAAGAAGTGTTTTCCAATTTTATAATGAAATCAGTTTTGTGATGTAAAAGTTTGGCATAACCTCACTGTGCAGTCTTCAAAAAAAAAAACAACAATCAGATGTGGGGACTGGTTTCTAGAGACAAGTTACTGGATAGAGAGTCCTGATTGGCTGAAATAGATTTACTTTATACTGTTTTATTTAGTGTACAGATCATTCACAATCCAGTGTTACAGTGAATGAAACTTCCTGAACAATTCTGGTCAGCTTAACATAAATCTGAATGGGAAAAAAAAATGCAAATTCAATGTGAAATTTTCCACATTTTTGACCTCACTCAGATATTTTTGTCTACTTGTGTACTTTTAGTGAATAAATATGGTCAGCATTGGAAGAAAAATGGATCCCATTCCCTTAAATGTAGTTTGCATGAACATGAAATCTGCTTCAAACTTGAAATGGCCACCAGCGGCTAGGCAAAGTCTGCCCAAATGATTTTATTGCTATTGGTTTCAGTGTGTCAATAAAAAAAACAACCTCTGAAAAAATAACAATAAGGAAGCAAGAGTGAAATCAAACAATCAAAATCTGATTTCCAAATGTATTGGAAATCCATGAAGGACACATTCGAGGCCATCTGGTACAAATCATTCCCTGTTATAGAAATAGTGTAATAGTGAAATATTGTCTAAGTCTTGTTGTAGTGCTGTTGGAATTCAGATTCTCAATGGTCTCTCAACCATTCAAGCTCCCTTCTCCAGTCATTCCACTATGTATTGATTAGAGAATGAGTAAATATGTGGATCATTCAGAATATCTTTACTGATGGAATCACTCCAAAAATGATACATAAAGAGTCAAATATATATTGATATGTCTGATGTAATCTAGAGCTACAACATAGATTGTCTTTTAAGATTCAGCTGTTTCTGTTTAATCTAAAACAGCCAAGAATATTAATGTGCAAAGCCATTAGATGCTAAAAATAGTGCTTGAACACCCACAGGGACCCAATCAGAAATTAGCATTAGCGCCCAGGTATGTTTTTTCTTTGTGTTTTAAATGAATGGCTCAAACTAAATGCCTAGCTCTAAGAGTCAAGAAATGCCACTGATGTCAGTGTACTTCGTCAGCTTTGAATGTAGTTTTATTAGTGTTATTATTTCCTGACCTCAACACTCCGATCGCATCGGGTTAGCCAGAGCACACACTGGCTGTTGAAGAAACAAAGACATTTCTGAGTGTCATTGCTGGTTCAAAGGGGGAAAGGAGATTTTGATTGGATGAGCTTATGCAGCAGATGGGGAGGAAGGAGTTGAAATGATTTATGCTGGCAGTGTTCAGGAATCTTCTGTTTACAACATGTCGCCTTGACCTGCGTCCCCTGGTGATCCTTGGCTTCCAACACTTCCTGTATTAGCTGAACATCCTGAAGAGATAAACCTATCTGTGGTGTTAAAAAGACAGCTTTGGACACTATTTGCGAGTTTTGAACTTTTCAACTATGAAGAATCATAGAGATTGATTTGTGTCTACTGCATTAGCCCATAAGAGAGAGAGGGAGAAAGAGTTTGTAAAAAGAGTCTCTTTGCATTGAAATCAGTTTTGATCTCTGTGTTAAAAGGATGCAAGGGAGGATTCCACCCATAGAGCACTTGTTATGGAGAAAAAGATCAGTCCTCTGGGCTGTATTTCCCACAGACATGTGATTACTGCTCAGTCCAGCCAAATGCAGCACCATTCTTCACAGCTATTCCTGCAGAACTTTCCCTTTGCCTTCTTAATTAGTTTGGCGAGAGTGGGAAATATTGACTGGCAAGTTCTGTTTGTTTGCTTTGAGAGTTAAGCCTGTCTCCGAAATCTGCTCAACTGACTGAGGTGTAAAGGACAAATCTGACTCAACAAGACTGAGCAGCTTTTTTCATGCTCACTCATGGGCTGATTATCATCCTCTGGACAGTTCATTCATGCTTTTCTGTTTGATGGCACACTCCTAATGAGGAGTTTATCAGGATCTCAATAGGGATCTCTAGTGCCTGTGTGATGTTTTGGACTTGAGCCTTGGTTTACTGCACCCTGAGTCCCATAAAATTTGGCATTATCCAGTAATGCTGAGGCTGATAATAAACTAAAACCAGTTAGTGGATGTGAAGAGAAAACGTGGCCAGGCTTTGGAATCATAATCCTGAGACTTACTCACCTGCTGTCTGCTGGCTTTCATTTATTAGCCATGTTATAACAGGTATAACAAATGTTGAAAGGTTCTCAGGGCTTCAGTATATCCCAGTGTACTGCCATTTAGACCTTCTGTCCAGACCTGAGCCTCAGCTGAGGTGGGTCCTTGGTAGCACTGTGCTAGCACTGTGTTTGTGAAATATGAAGGAGAATATTGATGATATGATTAAAGCATGGCAGGCAAAACATCAGTTGGTTTGTAATTAAATGCTATCCTGCAAGCTAAAAACTATTCCACACTCTAAATACTGAAATTCAGCAACCAGCAAACAGCCTGAATTACAAAAACTGTGTTGAAATGGTCATATGCATGTGCAAAGGATGCACAATAGAAGACTGTAACGTCCTTAGAATATGGGTGCTTCATTTATCACTGAGCTGGACAAAATGATAACATGCATCGATATCATGACAGTATGCTTTTCTTAGCATGTTTCAGCACAAAGTGTTTGAAATGAATGGGTCCCAAATGTGGTTCTGGAGTAGCCCTACATTATAGTGGACTTTCTGCTGTTAATTAGCTTATTAGTGGGATCAGGTGTACTAAAGTCTCTAGGAAATTATTTTGCCAGTGACTCACCCCTACCGCTCTATCCCTGACCATGACTCTTCCCTACCTCCTGTCCAGCTCCAGACCCCTGCTCGGCCTACATCAGTCTGAATGAACCCTGGCGCAACACTGAATATCACGTCAACAACTCAGCAGGCGTACCCCTGTGTGATCGCCACGTGGCTGGTGAATGGTATCGCTTCACTGGTATGGCTGGAGATGCAATGCCCACTTTCTGCATTGAGGAGAACCACTGTGGCACGCATGCACCTATCTGGCTTAACGGGAGCCACCCTCTACCGGCTGACGGCATTGTTACGTTGCCCACTTGTGCTAGCTTCAATGACGACTGCTGCCACTGGCAAGGGATAGTGGAGGTGAAGGCCTGTCCCAAGGGTTACTTCGTGTACCGCCTGCCACGACCCAGCGTGTGCTTCCATGTGTACTGTGGTCGTAAGTCTGTCTGTGCACCTGGTCACAGGTCTACTCTACATTTCTGTGGCTTCCTCTGTGATGAAATAACGTAAGTGGCATTGTGCTTTTGTGCATAAGATTTCTACGACATCTGTGACGAAGTGGAATGCAGTGGCCCTGACTGTCCCCAGGAACCAGAATGTCGCTGCCCCTCCGGGACCATGCTGGGTCCAGATGCCCAGACTTGCTTGGGTAAGCTTCAGGATGGGTATGTGTGAGGAGAATGCACAGAAAACTTTATATAAAGCCATTCACTAAGTAAAGCTGAAAACACACGATTATACTCCTGCCAGCAGTCTTTGCCATTTGTGCAGCCTGACACTGTACTAGCTGTTACTGGGATTTAGGGACTGCAGCTCTGGGCCCCAATCAGCAAACATATATAATATATATTTAAAACAACATTGATGGAGATTCATAATTCTAGATCAGGGATAGCTAAACTTTTTGGCGTGGAACCAAAGCGCAATCTTGAGCTGCAATCTGTTTGGTCAGTCTCTTGATGAATAGTGTGACAGCAAGCCTACAACAGATACCTCTTACTGCCTCTAACCAAGCTGTTGGCATCTGTGAGGAATGGAGTTAGGCAGAAAGAAACAGAACACAGTTTAGCAAAAACAAAAAAGATATGAAATGCTTTACAGCCTTGCTGGACCAAAACCACTTAATACTGTGACACATTCAGGGCTCTGTCAACTACACAAAAGGCTACACATTTAGGAGAGATGTTTTACCCTTCAGTCTCTGCTCTATGATGTGATAAGGAACTGAAGGTATTGGCAAAAGGCCTCAAGGTGGCCCAGTACAGCCCTGGTGTTGGTGAATGCAGCTGTAACAATTTAACCCAGATGATGTCGGGTGCTTGGGGAGTTAGGCGAGGCGCAAGAGTGCAGGTTCCTTTAGATGTTTTTATTATACAAAAGACACAGACTCTACATAAAACGAACAGGTACGAGGACCTTTAAACACAAAACAAAACTACATCCAAGAAACACAAGGAGCAGGGAGGGTGAGGGTCATGGTGAGGGTTGACCAGAACTTAAACATGAACCAATCATAGTACACAATGGCTGCGTCCGAAAGAGCATACTACATACTATGTACTACTTTTGAGTTAGTACGTACTACTCTATCGTCAAAATAGTACGTTCTATATAGTATGAATGACGGTAGTATGAATGGAATTCGGCTGGAAGCAGAAGGTCATCCGGGTTCTTCTCGCCTACTGTTTTTCGAATACTATGAATTCGGACATACTACTCACCTCGCATACTGCTTTTCACATACTATATATAGTAGGGAAGTATGCGATTTCGGACGCAGCTAATCTCTTAAACAAACCCCAGAACAGTTGACAGGGTGAACACTGAACAAACATGCACACAGAATATCAAAACAAAAGTCCTCAGAACCAAAACCCCAATTGCGGACTCTAGCGGCCGCTCTGTGGACGTCACAACTTGAGGCATATTCAGGAAATCAAATGTATTGTGTAATCTTTATTTACTCAAACTAGACAGGGATAGGTGAAAAAACATTTGTCCATTGACCGACAATAGCAGATATTCACATAGACAAGAGTTCAGTGCAGAGAGGTACGTCACATATTCAAAAAGATTGCAGGAATATAATACACTGCCTCCTCTCATTGGAAGAGTGAATCATTCTTTGAAAACCCTGTCATTATGTAATTATTGCCCATTTTATCAAACTGAATTCTCTCTGCTCTACTCTCTGTTCTCTTGGGTTCTCTCTATTAAGCACTTTCTTTCCCTTCTCCTCAATCTGACCCTCTTCTATTCTTGTGTAATATTCAGTCAATACCCTTCATTATTTCTCTCTCTCTCTCTCTCTCTCTCTCTCTCTCTCTCTCTCTCTCTCTCTCTCTCTCTCTCTCTCTCTCTCTCTTTCTCTCTCCATAAACCTTTCATTTTGCTCTTTCTGGGGTGTGTGGCACATGTGAAAGATGCGAACGAGTGTGAGAAAGACAACGGGGGCTGTGCTGAATTGTGCGTGAACACCAAGGGCTCAAGGAGGTGTGAGTGTGGCCCGGGCCGAGTCCTGAGCCCAGATGGCTGGACCTGCAATGGTGAGACACAACGAGGGGTCACTTAAATTAACAGTGAGACTATTTACACTATTCCAAATACAGTCAGAGATGTTTGGTGTTAAGTTTGCCTCCTTAGTTTCTAACAAGAAATGGAACATGTGTATGTCCACTAACAGTATATCCCACACTTTCTGGATTCATATAAACAAGTCTTATTGGGACAGATATGATGAAATACACTATATGGACAAAATTATTTGGACACACCTATTTCTCAGGCTTGTGGCTAGGTCCCTTATTTCCAGTGAAGAACGATCTTAATGCATTACCATACCAAGACATTTTGGACAACGCCATGCTTTCAACTTTGTGGACACAGTTTGGGAAGAACCTTTTTTTTCCCAGCATGACTGTGTCCCAGTGCACAAAGCAAGGTCCATAAAGACAGAATTTGACTGGTCCCTGTTTGTGTAATGGTCAAGCATCCCAATACTTTTGTCCATATAGTGCACAGTTTCCACACTGCTTACTAGTATAATATTTTATTGCTTGTTAAAATTGATACTAAAGCAGCAAATTTTAGATGGCAAACAAGTTCTGGGGAAAGGGAGGTATGTGAATTAGGTTTCTTTCTTTATTTTTTTGCTTTTAATACATAACCAGCACTGTGGGCTGAATGTGGTTAATTTTGTGGTGTGTTCCACACTGTGCAGACATAGCAGGCTGCCACAGTGTGAACGGAGGCTGTAGCCACGGCTGCTCAGAAGAGCGTGACTCGTATTACTGCCACTGCCCAAGAGGCCTGACACTGGGGGAGGACAAGCGCACCTGTCAGGGTCAGCTCCACACCATTGCACATCACTCTCATGTGTCCAGTTCACATATTTACATCATTTGAAACCACCATCTGACCTTTAGATTAAAAAACAATAGAAATGGTCCAAAACTACCTTTAAAATGTTTAAATAATTTTGGATTAACTTCCATTATTAGTATTCATTTAGGTGATGTTCTGACTGTGACCACACACACACACACACACACACACACACACACACACACGCACACTCCAATAAGCTATAATATTAACATCACTGACAGGTGAAATTAATGACATTATCTCAGCACAGTGGTACTTGTCAAGGGGTGAGATATATTAGGCAGCAAGTGACCAGTCATTTGGAAACATGAAAAAAAAGCAACTGTAAGGATCTGAGCGATTTTGATGAAGGACTAAATTGTGATGGCTGGACGACTGGGCCGGAGCTTTCTCCAAATCAGCAGGTCTTGTGGGATATTTCTGGTATGTAGTGGTTAGTATCTACCAAAAATGGTCCAAGAAAGGACAACTGATGTACCAGTGACAGGGTAATGGACGCCCAAGATTTGGTGACAAACATGAGGAACCAAGAGAAGCCCTGGTCTGATCCCACAGAGGCAAAAGTTAAAGGGTCAGTGCATCACAGCGTATGGAGCTGTGTAGCTGCAGTCCTGTCAGAGTGCCCATGCTGACCTTTGTCCAGAAGAGTCTACAATGGAGACGGGAGCATAAATACTGAACCACGCAGAAGCAGAAGAAAGTGGCTTTATCTGGTGAAGCAAAGTTTTAAAAAATAGTAATTATATGGACAGGCATGTGCGTGTCACCTGGAGAAGGATAATTATAACAGCATTAATGTGGATATTACTTTTAGGCAACACTGTTGCAGACAAAACGTACCCCTTCATGGCAACATCTTTTAGCAGGATAATGTGCAAAAATTGTTCAGGAATGTATTGTGGAACATAACAAATAGTTCAAGGTGCTGATAAAACACCAATCCAACCTGCCAAATTACAGGACTGTTTTGGTGGTACAATTGGGTCTTATGCAATATTAGGCAGGTGGTGGTTTTAATGTTAATTCTTTTTCATTTACGCAATACAGTTGTGTGTTTAAAGTCCTAAAGATGTTACTGAGGTTAAAATGGATTTCTACACATTTTTACATAAAAATTAAATTGCAAACCAGGGCCGTTCTTAGAGATAATGATGTCTGGAGCGTTTAATGCTTCTAAACTCAACAATATGCTGAGGTGCTGATTTCCAATAGTTTTACAAAGGTTTTGGTCTAGACCACTTTTTACCCTTTCAAGATAAAAAGTCCAGTCCGAGTGCCCGTGCTGACCCCTGTCCAAAAGGGCCTTCAGTGGGGATCCATACCTGTTTGGTGTTTTAAAACTAAATAGTTCCCAGAGAAAACTTATTTTCTTAGATTTACCACTATTTTATCAACAACACACATTAAAAATTCAAGAGATAGGTTGTTCAGGAACTGGTTTTCCTGGCTCCTTCAGACTTTTGCACAGTCTATATAACACATGGAACATACGTACTGTACGACCCCCGGTTCTGATATCAGTTTGTGTGTATTCCCCTCAGTGCCTGTGCAGTGTGACCCAAGCTCTATCGAGGTTTCTGTTCCCAAAGACCTTGTGGGTGGGCTGGAGCTATTCCTGTCTAACTCTTCATGCCGGGGAGTCTCCAACGGCACTCACATCAACCTGCGCTTCAGCCTGAAGACCTGCGGCACTGTGGTAAAGGTGAGGCCCACGGAGGAGAAACGGACCAAATGCTAATCATCTTCATTTGTCATGGAACATGCTCTGTGTAGGAGACCCACTTAGGAGCTCCTCACACTTCAGGCAAAAGCTCTGTGGTTCATTGTGAGCAAATGGGACTGTACTCTTGGTGAAGACAATCAAAATTATTTTCCTTTTTTCGTTAAAAAAAAATATTTTAAATGACATTGAATGGAATATGTCACAGTGCTGTAATGTTGCAAAAGGCAACAACACACACAAGTGCTTGACACACCACACCACAGACACACACCCTGCTTACTCTGCTCTGTCTCCTTCTGCAGGACTAAACTGTGGAGCCTCGAACAAATCACACAAATAAAAATTACACAGAGATGCGTTAAAACAAGGATACCTTGACCTGGATAATGCTCAGATTTAAAGTTTAAAAGGTCAATGTAATAAGCAGTGACTGTTCCTTATTACATTATGGGTATTGTGTTGTAAAAAACACTGAAGATGAATTTAGGATAAATTGGAAGAAGGTTAATGGTTAAATTAATACCAACAGTGTTGCCATATCTAAAAGAACAGTGCTCTCTCTTTGGGTGAGTAGGGTGGGCCTTCCTCTCCCCCTGATCAGTTCAGTAGAAGTCATCTGTTTGCTCACACAACAACATTTGCAATGTTCTCCCACGAGTGAGTGGAGATCCCCAGTGTTGTGTTAGCAACAGCTAAAAAAGATGTGGTTGAGTTACATGTGACTCAGAGGAAGCAGGTTTTAACCTTTACCCTCTCAGCACTGGTGGGGTTGGGTGATTGGGGGAGACCTTTCTAATAAAACAAAAATAAGTGGAGAAATTTTAAAGAAAATAATCCTCTCCCTCCTTCTTTCTGTCCCTCCCACCCTCTGTCTGTGTTTCTCTCTCACTCTCTTTCTCTCTCCCTTTCTCTCCCTCTCTTCCTCCTTCTCCCCTTCCCTCTCTTTCTCTCTCGTGTGCTCTCTCCCACTTCCTCCCTCTATCTCTCTCCCTTCTTCTCTCCCTCTTTCTCTCGCGTGCTCTCTCCCTTCTTCTCTCCCTCTCTCTCCCGCTGTGTCTCTCCCTCTCTTCCTCCCTCTCTCTCTCCCTCTCTTCTCCAGGTGATTAATGATAAAATTGTGGGCACTAATCTGGTGACAGGTTTGCCCAGGTCCAGTCCTGGCAGTACTGGAGAGCTGATAGTGCGCACCAGTAAGCTGCTGCTGCCGATCACCTGTGAGTTCCCGGGTCATTATGAGGTTTCGGACGGGTTCGTGCCCAGTGCCCAGAGTGGCGCGCTGGAGCTGTCCGGCCACAGTGAGGGCGTGTTTCCCTTCTCCCTGGAGCTCTTCCGCAGCGCTGAGTTCTCTCAGCCTTACCTGCAGCCTCCACAGCTCCGCCTGAGAGACGCCCTCTACTTCGGCGTGGAGCCGCGGGAGCGCGTGGACGGGCTGTCTGCACTGGTAGAGAGCTGCTTTGCCACTCCAGGACCCAGAGCAGACCAGGCCCTCAAATACTACCTGATCAAGGATGGGTCAGTCATCAGCCCACACTGTCCATGGCACACATACAATATTTGTTCAAAAATGTTCAGACACCCCTTTAATTTGTAAGTTCAGAGCTAAACTATATGAGCAAACACCTGACCATTACACCAACATGGACTACTAATGATATCGTGTTCAAACACATAGACTCTGAATTAGTCAAACCCTTGCGGCTCTAACAGTATTCACTCTTCTTAGAAGGCTTTCCACAAGGGTTTCTGTGGGAATTTGTGCCCATTTGTTCTGTAAAGCATTTATGAGGTCAGACACTGATGTTGCACAAGAAGGTTTGGCTCGCACTCTCCATTGCAGTTCACCCCAAAGGTGTTAGATGGGGTTGAGGTCAGGGCCAGACAAGTTCTCCACGTCTTTATGGAGCTTGCTTTGTGCACTGGGGTACAGTCAGGCTGGAATAGAAAAGGGCGTCAACAAACTGTCCACAAAGCTGGATACCTGGTGTTGTGCAAAATGTCTTGGTATTAAGCCCTTCACTAGAAGTAAGGGGCCACCTGAATTCAATATATTTATATATATTAGCATCCATTGCTTCAAATGTGTAAACACTTCTAAATGGATACTCTTGAGAGACACGTGAGCCTAAGGTTTCCTAGTCCAATGCGGGTGTTGGCAAGAGGGGAGTAAAATTCTACAGCACAGAGATGTGGAGCAGTGGAAAGAGCATTCTCTGGAGTAAAGGTGCTCCATCCAATATTTACGGAGTCAAAGTGGTGTTTCTGATCCAGACAGAATTATCTAACATTAGTATTTGATCTCACTGATGCTACTATGGCTGAACATAGTCAAATTCACACGTTGCTAGAACAGTAAAAGCTGTTACAACAGCAAACAGCAAACAGTTACTTCTCTTTGATCACTGTAAAAGGTGATAGAAAAGTGCTATTTATCACCTTTTCACTATAATAGTTCATGTTTATTTATTTATATATCCCATTATCATACATAGAGGGTCATGCAATGCACTTTACAGAAATGGAAAATAAAATAAAGATGAATATAATGAGAGGAATAAGAGAAGTAAAAAGAAGGCAGAGGAGAATGGTGCTGTTTTTAGCAGCTTTTTAAAGCTGGCTACAGTTGGTGCAGATCTGATCGTAATGACAGCTTCATAATGACGAAATGCCATTTCACCATGTCTACCACAGATCCTACCACTAGTTGTCCAGCTCCTGCAGATCTTAGAGACTTACCAGGAATATATACTTCAAGCATATTGTAGCACACATTCCAACTGTGTGCTATAATAAAATCATAGAGATGTTTAACAGAAACTGGAAACCGCCGTCTAGATTCATCTGTTCTCCTGTTATTAGCTGTATTTCAGATGAAACGGTTCGTCAGCTGTCAGCGAAAGACCAGCTCTCTAAACATTATCAGGTCCCTGTGTTCAAGTTCATCGGCAAAGACAACAGAGTGAGTAAAAACAGAGTGCACTATAACCATGCCTGTGCCACTGTGTGTGTGTGTGTGTGTGTGTGTGTGTGTGTGTGTGTATGTGTGTATGTGTGTATGTGTGTATGTGTGTGTGTGT
>JBBJLR010000153.1:6712210-6738296 GCA_037577145.1 Brachypetersius gabonensis
TGTGTGTGTGGGGGGGTGTGTGTGTGTGTGTGTGTGTGTGTATGGGTGTATGTGTGTATGTGTGTATGTGTGTGTGTGTGTGTGTGTGTGTGAGAGAGAGAGAGAGAGAGAAGTGATAGGCCACCTAGAAAGCATTAACCAACTGTAACTGTTGCCTGTTCCAGATGTTAATACTTCATTAAGTTTTATCCCTTTAAGTGCAAAGTGGTGTTCTGGTGGTGGGATTTAATGAATGCATGCAGAACTGAAGTGCACTGAGAAAAGGAAGAACCTGACATATGTGCCTCTAGCAAATCATATCAACTCTTAATCATTTTTAAAGCAAAATATTTGTATGTTATAGAGGGAAGACAAAGAAATATATAAAAGAAACAAATGACAGAACAAGAAACAAATTTTGCTCTGGCACTTAAAGGGGCATTCTGGCCTAATATTAGCATTTAGCATATTATTTGTCATGCGTCCCTTGGCCTCAAAAATTTGACACAATTTGTATTCTGTGTTTCCTCCTCACTTGCATGCATTATGCAAATACAATATCGAGCCCGCCATGGTGAAAAAATGACTACTTGTTTAACTGCTGCTATAGAGGTTAATAAATACAGACATGATATTCTGCTTCCTAGCGGTAATGTTGGGTATCTGGCCACTAGCCAGCTAGTGAAACAACAATAAAACATTTCTTTCAGCCCACCCTCACGTTTCCACCACACAGTAGTGTTGCAAGAAGGAGTTTTGCAAAAGTTCCTCCACACCTTTAAGACACATCATGAGATGGTGGTTTTCTCAGTCTTACCATTGAATTTTTTTTTTCCTAGAGATTACTGTGGCACCACTAAAGGACATGAGTCCTTTACAGCATCTTTACAATGGGAGCTTTCTCCCCCATTTTACCCAAAGGAGTGTTTTTATAATCAAACGAGAAATCCTTCTCCTTGCTAAACTGGTGTTAGCAAGCCTTTCGTACTGTGTTGTAGGTATATGATGAAGTTTCTGTATGTGTGATCTGATGCTATACGTGTGTTTCTGAGTCATATATGTGTGTGTGTGTGTGTGTGTGTGCGTGTGTGTGTGTGTGTGTAGGAGGTGTACCTGCACTGTCGGGTGTTGGTTTGTGGGCAGGGTGAGTCTCGCTGTGCTCAGGGCTGTCGTACACGGCTGAAGAGAGAAATCTGGACCGAACAACACCAGGAAAAACACACACTGACTGGTGGACCCATCTTCATACTGCCGGACCCATGACACACAGACACACACACACACACACACACACACACACACACACACACACACACACACACACCACTAATCTTTGGTCTTGAACAGCATCCCTCACCTGCTGACCCACACCTGATGACCTTGCTCCATCTGCATGCTAATCACACACACACACACACACACACACACACACACACACACACACACACATACATCTAAAGGTGCACTCAGCTTTATCATCATCACACACCCTCACATCACATTTAAACGTCACTTAGAGGAGCTCACCAGCCAAAACAATTAGCTGAACGCATCATTTCTAATACTCAAGAACAGGCAAGGACTTCTGCAGTCTCTAGGGATTTCCTGTCCATTTAACCCACCATTATGCAAACTGGGTGCACATTTCAGTTCCTGTGTGTCTATTTCGTTATTTCACCTGCTGTTCCATTTTGAGAATTGTGGTTTAGGTCTGGTGATTCTGCTCATTACTCAGAGTGTCCCAGTTTTCCACCTTGTCTGTTGAACCAGTACCACACACACACCCTATGGTCATCATCCTGGAAAGTGGGTGTGTCCAAGTAATGCTCAGTTCGTAGAAAGGCTGGCTAAAATTGACAGGCGCAGGCACAGAGATTGATGACAGGAGCACTCCTGTTAATAACGGTGAGGTTAACCAAGTATTAGAGGAAATGATGCAGTGACCAATATTTTGTGGAATAGTCAGCAGTTCTACATTCTACATATCTCAGGCTTAGCCTCAGGCTAGGTAATCTCAGCTAATAACCTGTTAATTAATGTATTAAGTAATAAGTTAGTGGATGTTCTGAAATGTACCATGTAGTACTATAAACCTATATTCTCTGGCAGTCATAGCAAACTCTTCAGACGCACGCATTTCATGAACTGATGTTTAGGGCCCGTTTTTGCTGTGTTTGAACGGATCTGTCTCTTTTGTTTACTTGTGACTTTTCTCTTTAATACTCTTTAATACTAATGTTTTGGAAATGAGTACAAACCTCTGCATATTTTTAATGCACAATGGAAAACATTATGGCACATTTTGATATTTACTTTTAAAAAAAGACGTTAAACTGAAGAACTGAAAAGCCGAAGGATCTCACTAGGGCTGTTCAAACTGTATCCTTCTCCTGTTGTCACAGTGTTGTTGTGACAAAGTATACACTTGGTCATTACACCAACAGGGACTTTTAATGACATTGCATTCAAACATATAATCTTTAATATGGAGTTGCTGCCACCTTTGCAGCTCTAACAGATTCCAATCTTTCCACAAGATTTTGTAGAGTTTCTGTGGGAATTTGTGCCCATTCATTCTGTAGAGCATTTATGAGGTCTGGCACTGATGCTGGACGACAAGGTCTGGCTCAAAATCTCCATTCCAGTTCACCCCAAAGGTGTAGGATAGGGTTATGGTCAGGGCTCTGTGTCAAGTTCTTCAACACCAAACTCCAATCTCCTCTAACCATGTTTTTATGAACCTTCCTTTGTGCACTGGGACACAGTCATGCTGGAATAGAAAAGGTTCTTCTTGGAAGCCTGGCGTTGTCCAAAATGTCTTTTATGATGAAGCATTAAGATTAAGCCATTCACTGTAAAGCACAAACCCTGAATATATGTGTGCCCCAGTACTTTTGTCCATGTGGTGTATAGTATAGTATATATCCAACAAAGCCAAACAGATGTATCCTGCCAAACACAAGTATGTAGGAATTGGAATATACTCCACACTTCCTTGTATGCAGCCAGGAAAGTCACTGTAACAGCACAATCATAAAGGGAAAGATGCACTTCTTTGATATAGTCAAATAACACACGTTAGTACCAGAAACCTATATATCCACATGCTGATACATTTTATTATGAACAGTGTGAACATGCACACATCCCAACATACTCTGGCAGCAGATTTAATATAAAAATGTGCAAAGGGACAAGGTTAAAGTCTCTAAATGTCTTTGTTGATGATATATTGGATATGCTTTAGGTATGTGTTAAGGGCTAAAAGAGGAAAATCATAAAGAATGACTGATAATTCCAGAAACAGAAGGCAAAAAGTTACATTTCTTGTTCAGTGAGGATGTGGGGTGAGGAGATAAAACATTAAGTAATGGCACAGCAGCACATGCACCAGATTCAAAAAAAGTAATCAGTGCTGTGCTTTGATTACTGTCCAGAAGTCTTTATCATGTGTAAATCACTTCTTTGTGGTTGTATATATTTCTCCAGTAAACGGTAATGGTAGAATAAATACAAATACTTTGTGATTTGATGTGTGAGAGTGTTTACCACTTCCAAACACTTTTTGAGAACAGCCAGTGGATGCATTTACATTTACTTCAGCTAATCAGTCCTTCATTAGAATAAATAAGCTGTTGCTGATGGAACTTAACAAATCTGTTCAATGTCTCGAGTGCACTGAGAAAACAGGAACAAAACAAAGATATTACTAACATTTTGAGGAAAGAAAAATTCTTTTTACAATTTACTGGCAAGAAAACACTCACAGCCACAATAAAAGGTTTTATACATATTTACTAAGACTAAGGCTTTGTTGTCCCTTCTAGCACAAATTGAAACTGTGTTAGACACGTCTTAGAGTGAATATACTGTGATTATCTATAGTTTTACACAATATCAATATTGGGAGGGGCAGCTGGTGGCCTGGTGGTTGGGGATTTGCCCCTGCGATCAGAAAGTTGTGGGTCTGAATCCCAGGACTGCGGGGGGCACCACTGAGGTATCTTTGAGCAAGAAACCATCCCCACATTCTGCTCCCTGGGTGCTGCGTCGCTGACTGCCCCCTGCCTCACTTGGAGAATGGGTCAAATACAGAGAAAGAATTTCACACTGTTCACACTGTGTGCTGTGCTGTGGTGTGTTCATGAGTGACTATAATGGGGCAACTATATATTCACTGGATTTGTCCTGATTTATTGATTTTTAATTATGCTTATTGTCCTAGCTCTACCAAATTATGTGCCAATGCTAAAACACAAGTAACTTGTTCTTTCTTTTTGCTCAAAATAACACAAAGGGCTATTTTGAGTCTGATATTTATTTATCAGAATATAGAACAATAAAGGTAAATTAAGGACAAAATTACTAAGGAATATTTAGAGCAGTTTCCTGAAGACATACCGATGATCATTGTCTTGATCATGTTGATGAATTAGAGTGAAATGAAGCAAACACAAGTGTAATTTGGAAGACAGTGTTTTAATAACTTATGAATATATTACAGTCAGAACACACACTGACACTAAAAAATAGGGTTAGACAATATTCACTTTCATTAACTCTCCTACTGCTGTTTTCCTTCAGAATCATCATTCCATTGTTTTGTACTGGGGTAAATGTCTGAAACTCCTTGGATTCTCTGGTTGAGAGTGAAACAGTCTCATCTTTCTTAAGTGAAATACTAAAATTGTACACAGTAACTGGTTCTTCCACTGGGTGACTGGAAAACTTACACTGACCCGTTCCCCGCAGACCAGTACTATTTAAAGTCACACAGAATTACATCTACCCTAGTTACCCTGTAAGTAAAATTTTAACAACATTTATAACAATAAAGAGGAATATCCAGAGCTGGTTTGAACATTTTGTTCTTATTCAAAATGAGTCTTTAGCACCAGTTCACAAACTGATTCTCTGGAGTCCAATAAGGCTTTTTTCTAAATCAGTCTGCAGGTGTTTTAAGGTGGTGTGTCATTATGGTTTGCAGGAACAGCCCTGGTTCTTACAGCTCGTCCTTCTCCTCTCCCTCACAGATACACGCTGCCCTCTGGCTGTTCATGAAGGGTCTGCAGCCCAGAGTCCATACTGTGTTGTACATGGTGTCTGCAAACGCCTCACAGGCTGAGAAAGAGACAGAGAAGGCAATTTATTCTGTTATTTAGTTCAAAAACATTGATTTGCCAGTGTATAAGGTGCATTGTACCTACACATACCAGAGGTAGACACAAACTGTTTCAACACAAATTGTTTGAAAAAAGGAATCCCCTATAAGTGTATAATCTGGTAGTGTGAGAGGGGAAATTAGTCAATTGGTGGCCTTTTGATTAAGCCCTGGAGTTACTGCGGTCTTTTCCGACTTTTGAACTAAACAGATGATTCCGACAGTAGCCAATGAAAGAAAACCTAGGAGAAAGGAGAAAGGGGCCTGTGTTCAAATGCAGTGGAGCACAGAGATGCTTGTTGAATGCTTGAATGCCTTTAATGTTTAAAATGTGTGAGATAGGAACTTCAGGTTATTAATTTGATCATGTTAAGCCAGTGTACTGTAAAATGATTCTCCTCAGCAGAATTGCCACATACTCATTCATTGTGTTTTTTGCTTTACTTTTGTGTGCATGATAGCACATGCAAACTCAGTCCAGTTTCAGCCTTATGTGAGTTCAAGGTCTGGATTTTGAGTGCTTATTCATTGCTGAAAATTATTGTGGATGATACAGTCTCATCACAAAGTGTGTGGCTTCACAAAACGGCAGCAGAAGAAAAAATTATATACTGTAGAAGAGTGATGTAAAAGATGCAGCACTCTACCACCCACATAATATGTGGTCAGTGGTGGTCCATTCCCACTGATTGACAGAATTTATATTGGCTTTCAGGTTGCTGGAAAAGGTGGGCGACAGACGGTAATCCATAAATTGCACATATATGGTTGGTGTTTCTAAAAAATGGCCAGTAATGGTATACACAGGGTAGATGAACACATTAGTTGTCAACTCCTGCCAGACATTATGCAACTAAATTTAAAGATGAGAGACACCAGAGTCATGAATAAACTTTTTTGTCAAGGGCTACTTTTTGCTCAAAATGAAATCTTTGGGTGATATTTCTTGTGTTTTGTTCAGTAAGACAGTTCTCCATTGATACTGCCTCAAGCTATGTTTCATCAAGCTTAAGCATAGATTTAATCAAAGTTGATCTATTAATAGAGAAAATCAGGACTATAAATAAACTCTCATTGTAATCCTGGTTTTAGTTTTGGCTGAGAAAAGGTATAGAAATTGCCATTTGCCCATTTTAGCTAAATGAGTACACGGTTGTCTCATTAGTCTGGTATTCTGCAAAAACCTTGTACTTATGATGGCTTTAGCCTTGTTAATACTATATTAGCATAAAGAAAATGGAACCATCAGGGGAACCATCTGGCACTTTGGTTAACGTATATGTGTTAAAAATGTGTCTTTGGCCTTGAGCCCACAAGAAAGAACTCAGAGAAAGAACAGATGTTTTGTAGCTAAGTGCTCACGTACAGGGAGAACATACTGAAGACCAGTAAAATGGAGTAAAACTCTGATAGGGTGTTTTTGCAATGTCTAATCAGTTGAGTTATGTAAGATTCTTTCCTTGCATACCTTACGTGAGTTGTAGGTGTGTACGAGCACATTTCTCACCTTCAACTTTTGACACAAAGCCCAGGCTCTTCTTCAGGTCGCCGCAGATGCCGTGGAGGCACCAGCGGAACTTGGTGTCACAGCGGTACTTGTTGGAGCCACAGGTGTCGTAACACATGTCAAGCTGGTTACAGCACTTGGTCATGGCCGGGATGCCCATGTCCAACTGTGAAGGAACAGTGTGTGGATTTAGTGCTGCCTTTCTAAAAACTCAGTTGGGAAACTTAGTGATGTATTGCCATCAGGGCTTGCAAAATTTCAAAATCCCTGTTAGCCCTTCGAGCATGCACTCTTCAGTTTTTGGTAGCCCAAAATACATTTGAGTAGCCTGAATATAAAAGAGATTATTTTTAATGTATAATATTGTAAAGCAAACAAAACATCAATCAAAACAATGTTAAAACACAAATTACAACAACTGTATGAAATTACAATCATCAACTCAAATATTTGGTTCTAATTGAACAGAAATAAAATCATTATTAATAATGTGATTGGGACGGGACTGGAAAAAATGTAAGCAGGAGTGGGTGGGACCGGGAATCATAATAACACTATGATAACTTTATACATAAATATATGTTTTAAATAAATGAACTAATTTTGAACTCAATACTAGTTGTCCTGTCTCTTTATGCTCTCCTCCTGTTTGCTGTGTGTAGCCAGTGAAGTGAATGGCGTGCTCCACACACCCGTAACAGTTGGTGGCGATAGTCCCAACCACCAATAATGTAAGAGAAGAAGCGGCTTCTTCACGCACTTTTTAGCCGCAAAAATCATAACCAAAATGGAGACAGACGTGAAAGCTACGCTTAAGCGACTGCTGTCTGGAAATAAAACTGGGGATATTTCTGGGCAGTCTGAAATAATGTGTCTGTGTTTATGGATGGATGGATGATTTGCATAAAATTCAACATGAAACACAATGTGCATTGTTAAGATGACTTTCAGTTCAATAAAATAAATTATATTTTGAATTTTTATTCAACTAAGCTGGGCATGCTGTGATCTGTACGTTATATATTTTTTTTACTGTAACTGACCGAAAACAACACGGGAGTGGGAGGGAATGGGAGTCATTCTTCTGAGATTGGGACGGGATGGGATTTTCCCCAGTTTTTGATGGGATTGGGATGGGATGGGATGAGCTTTTTTGTGGGAGTGGGACGGGAGAGGTTTAAAAATGTACTCCCGTGTCACCCTCTAATACACAGTTCGCACGATTTCAATATTTCACATATTGGCAGCGGCTCATCGATGCCCGAAAATGAATTAATTAGCCAGCTCCGTTTGCGAAAGAATCCAAAAGCATTGACATATATTTTTCCTTCCTATGATGCCCAACGGGCAGTGCTGAGATGGAAGACACAGCCCGACTGGAAGACACAATAGCCCCGAGACGTCGGGCTAGCGATTTGCGAGCCCTGGTCATTATTCTATGATTGTGCCACCACCTTCTTTTCCAAAGCAGATTCTGTAATCCTACTTTTTGTTTATAATTAAACTTTGAAAATCAGTTAGGATGCCTAAAGTACTCAAAAACTTCTACATATTCAAAACCTCAGCTTTGTTTTTTATAATTTCAGGCCAGATTTGTTACAAAATCAGGTCTTAATTTTCATTTTTTAACCACCAGTACCTAATTATACTCAAACTGGTAACCAATGCAATCTCCTAATTTATTCATGCACAAGCATAAGTTTTAATATACTAATAAACTAATTAATAAGCTTCCAATTTAAGGGAAAGAAAATGAATACACATTATTTAAATTAATTGCTTAAAAACAATAACAATGTTAATAAACCGTTTCCAGTTAGTTCTTTGTCACCAATTTTCTTGCATGCAGATTAATATAAATAGCACCAGCATGTAATTTATGTTGAAATTGATGCTTGAAATGTATGCTTTTAATAACAAAAACTGAACTACAATGTCAAAAAAATGTACCTTTCAGGATACAAAATGGGGGGTGGGGGGCATTAAGGGTATGTTTTCACTACCTTTAGTTAGATACCAAACATACCAATTCTAAATTCCAACAATATACAGTTTAATTATATAGTAATATACAGTAATCTACAGTTTATTTATATGGTTACATAAATGTTGTACTGACTCCTAATTTAATTTTGCTATTTAAAATCTGTGCACAAAAATTCCACAGAAAGTGAATGTAATATACCTTAAAGCCATATAAGATGCACTGCTGGCCTTTAAAGACCCTGGTGACAAACCCATCTGACTCTTACCTCAGATGACAAAAATATACATGGACAGTACATTTTTTGACAGTGTACACAGTTCAAATAAAACATACACAGGTTGTTAGTCTATGTTAGTTAAGTTTATGAGACACATACACTTTCCGGTACCTGGAAACCAAGCAGGGAAGATGTGCAGCCGTTGGGCTCAGGGACCTGGTACCCTGGGCGAGTCTGAGGAGCTTTGCCTATAAAAGAGGGAAGTCATAAAGGGTGGCTTCATAGACTTAGTGGGCAGCTAAGGAACTTGCTTGTGTGTCTCTGGTAGCTTTAGATGTATCTTAAGATATATCCTGTAAACACTAAGTTTCAGTCATAGGTTGGAGACATGAAGTAGCTGCTCAGAATTCTATCAGCAGTAGCCTCCATATGAACATGAAGCCTGTGTACTGGAGCAGCAGTGGTTTAAGGTTTAAGAAACAGTTAACAGTCCAGCAGGAGAACACTGATTCAGTCAGTTTTCCAAACAGCTGTTTGCAGATGCCACAAAGCAGGCTTCAAATTTGTCAGCATGACTCTGAGGTGCATTCAGGGAAGAGTGGTGTGATCGACAAAAAACAAAATCAAACCACCCACTGGAACATGTGATGGGTCTGTCAACATCAGGTTTCAGTTTGGCTTGGTGAGGCAACAGCACTGGGAGAAGAGTGATCTCTCTGGATTGTTATGGATATGAATAATGCACATACATTTCAGTAATCTGTTGCTTGTGTTTTCAGTACAAGAACTACTGTATTGTGCAAAAGCATGAGACCACCTGAAAAACGGATATTTAATGCTACGTCTATAGGCTGCATATTTGCTGTGAAAACCATTCATAATTAAACAATTACAAATAAACATAGTTCAAACCTCAAGACGCTCCTAATTCTTCATTAGGTTCTAAGGAATCAGTCATTATGCAATGGCTGGGCTGCAGAAGAGAAGCCAAACGTGAGCTTTGAGCCATCTAATTTTGCATAATCTTCATATATATTTTTTTATTTATTAATGATTATTTGTATTTATTATACTGTCATAACTTTACGGTCAAGATGGACAGTATAACTCACATATTAAGACTTCTGCAAAGCTCCACACTGTGAATAAAGTAAAAAGTTCCAGCTCTATTCTTACCATATCTGCAGCGGTACTGGCACACGCCGTTGCGGCCTCCCATCAGTTCCACCACAGAGTCAAAGTAGCTGTTAACGGCCTCAAAACTGTTCCGGACGCTGCCGAAGCCCCAGTTGAAGTCGTCATCTTCAGCCTGGGTGATTTCCTGTGCCTTAGCCTGGGCCTGGCCTTCCTCCACAGGTGGGTCAACCTGTACTCTGTTGGTCTCTATGGGATCCACAACCTGCTCTGTGTTTAGCACTTCGGCTGCTAAAGGCTCGGAGGCTGCAGGGTCTGCGGCTGGCACCTCTTCAGCTGAGGCTGAGGGCATGAGGGTGGCAGCCAGACCTGAGGAGAGGTAGAGCAAGACCAGGAGAGCGCAGCGAGGAAACATGGTGCTGGTGGATGTCCCAAAGATTGTGAGGGAAGAGCAAGCGTCTGCGGAGTGAGAGGACGACACAGAGAGCAGCACAAACAAGTCTGCTGCTGATAGTGCCTCGTGGACGGGACTTTGACCTCTGATTAGATCAAGCAGACAGCGAGGCACTGACTGGTGCTAAGGTCAAAGGCCAACATGCCATATCTCTCAATAAGGGTGGGAGAAATTGAGACACTGTTAGCACTACAGAGCAAAAGGCCTTCTCTTTCGTTATCTGCACTTTCTTACCTTTCTCTTTAATGCTACAGTAACCTGCTTTCTCTAAAATGCCATAATCCCATTATCTTCATCATCTCCACTCGAGCTGAACCCCACCATGCTAACACTAACACTACGCTTATTTAGTCTCTAAAAGAAGCTGTTTGTCACATTTATTATAGGGAATGAAAAAGAAATGGCCTGTGAAGCAAAAATTTGAGCTGAACTCCAATTGGTATATAACTAGTCTATAATTATATATAACTTCATAGCTTTACAATCCAGCTTGTCTAACTACTTTAATGTCAAATTGCTGGCAAAGCTGTTCGCTCACTTAGCTTTTCTCTCAATAAAAAAGCATTTGGACATTAAGGTAGTTAGAATGGGATGCTCTAGAGCCATAAATGAACCAAAGGTCACCATTTCCAATGCTAAGCGCCAGCTAGAGCGATATAAGACCCCTTAGCACTGGGCTGTGGAGAAGTGGAACAGTGATGCAGTGATCAATCTCCCTCCTGTACCTTTAGGGGAGGCCAGAATAGTTTTATACTGAAATCACAGTTTAAAAGACTTAAATTTCTAAATCACAAAAGCTGTAATTCTAAGAGGGGAAACAGAACCGAATAACACAAAGTTTATGAAATCAAACTTCAGCTTTTAAGCCTAAAGCTGGTAGATAACCTGATTTTCTTAAAGAATATAATTACAATTTAAATCACAGTCACAATACTAGTCTTAAAAAGTTAGATATTTTGCCCAAACTGTATCTTAAAGACAAGTGGTGGTTGGTTGTTATCTAAAACTAATCATCCAGCATCGCCAATGTACCTTTGGCATTTGAATGCAAACAAATTGTCACAGCAAAGTTTAACACCTTCTTAGAAGAGCAGAGGCTGTTACTGCAGCAAATTGGCAAATAGCCCATACTAATAGCCTTTATTCTAGAGGAAACTTCACTCTTTCGCACTCAGTCTCCTCTGGTGGTCTGTCATCTTTTAGAAATCTGCTTTTAAGTGATAAGTATTTTATGTCTTTGTATTTTTCATGAATCTAAAAAGATCATTTTATTTAAAAGATTTAAAAAAAAAAACCCAATTGTATCTTGACCTTAAAAATCTAATTGAACCTGCATATGCTGCAAAAGCATAAATGAAATATGAGCCACAAATATATATATACCCCAAGCAGTTCATTCATTGCAGTCACAGAGTAGCAGATTTTAATAATTTAAAATAACTGCCGTTCAGTTAAATAGAGGATGATGAAAACCAGCAAATGGCCAAAGGACAGTACTATCAGCTGCAATAAAATTGACCTCATGAAGAACAACGGGCATGTCCTCATCTGCATTTGGTATTAGTCATCGGTTGTCTCCAAAAGTACATGGTCTAAAAGAGGAAGCTGATATCAGTCTAGTAGGAGTGTAATGGTACAGTGTTCAGTCTCAGTTCAGTCAACACCAAGGTTTGGACATCATGGTACAACAAGGAAACACAACAAATAGCCCAAATGCATACATTTGTCAAGTCAAATGAATCATTTCAACCATACACACAGTACACAGTGAAACATTCCTCCAGGACTATGGTGCAACACAAGAACAGAAAAAAACACCACAGGACTACAAGTGCAGAATTTATAAAAGAAAGTGCATTTAAAGACAAGAAGCACAAAACAACAAAAAAGACTACATTTAGTACAACTGACAATAGCTACAGTCTGACTGATACCATATTCTAACAGCAGAGAGTTCCATGTGCAAAATTAGGTATATTTTCATTTATTTGAACATTAACTCTTGCAATCCAAAAAGCATCTCATGATACAAAAGTACAAAATAAACAGAATAATAAAAGCTAAAAAGGAGTGTTGAAATTGGTTCCACCATTCAAGGCTTAAGCCCAACCCTCCCCTCAAAAATAGTAAAACACTAATGCCAGGAGGCAGGGCAACAAACAGCCAAATAGTATTTTGGTCACTGGCAACTTTGGGAACTTTAAAAATAAAAATAAGGAAGTTAGACATTTTTAGATGCATGGCTGTATAACAGCTTTAAGTTTCCCACATGAAATTTGGATGTGCCTTATGTTCATTAGTATCGTGACAAATATTCTCTCTGTCATTACCATCCTTGAAGTTAATTTATTATAAGAACTCACAGACAGGTAAAAAAATTACAGTGTGACTATAATAATTATCTGAAAATATTGTGTTGGACAAAAGTATGTGGACAACTGACCAACACGTGAGCTTTTTGGACATCCCATTTCTTACCATGGGTATTAATATGGAGACGGCCCCCTCTTTGCAGCTTTTACATTAGATCAGACAACATAACAAACCTACACTGTTCTGAGAAGGATTTGTGCCTGTGGATATTTGTACATAGTCAGCCAAACATGCAATAGTACAGTCAGCCACTGATATTGGCTTGCAATAAACTATCTATTTAATGTCAAAGGTATCCAGTTATGTTGAGGTCAAAGCTCTGTACAGGCCATTGGAGTTCCTCCTCACCAAACTCGTCAGTGCAAGCTTACAGCATATAACTTCACCTGTCCAGGTTTTACAGCAAGTTTACCTAATGGCTTGCTGATTCTGATAAGATTTGGTTATTAAAATTCAGAGCTGAATTACAATGAAATAACTTTCCATAGAGCTGTGGATCTCAAACCAGTTTGAGAATGACTGCCATCAACACCGAAAGAAGAGTATATAGGTGTGTCTGGTCTTACCTGGACCGTCTAAATGTCCTCTGAATGGACAGAATGTTTGATTTAGGGGTACAGAATACACACAACATGTTACTGAAAAGGCAGATACTACAAAGGCCAGACTAAAATATTGTTAGTAGGAAACACTGCATATATCACAACAAATCATTTAATCATAGCGGTGAACTGCAGGTATTTGCCTGAGGAACATGTTGCTTATTTATCTTACACACCTTAGCTGATTACATAAAGTCACGGTCACTAAAAGATAACTCACGTTTACCCTTCACATAGGTTTAAATTGAAATACAAGGTACAAGGGTGCAAAAGTCAAGAACTTTTATTGGTCAGGTGTTCTAATAATCTGCATTCATTGTGGTCCATATCTTCTCACAAACCTCTCTAAAAAGAAAACAACAGGAGTTGAAGACAGCATGGTCTTAAAGCGGTTTTAAAGGGATAAAGGAAAAGATGATTAAAGGGATACATACGCTTTTGTCTCCTCACTGACTTTTGCTCTGTGAAGGACCTTTAAGATGTTTTGTTCGAGGTCCTTCAAAGAAATAAATCAGTTTGATCTTAGAATCTGCACTTTAGATAATGACTAAATATGAGAGAACATTTTATCAGTTTATCATTTGGGTAGCTGACAATATCTGTTGTCGTCACATTTAGAGGAACCTCTCAAGATTCTTTCAGAGTTCACATACCAAGGTTTAGTAACTGCGAAGAAAACCAAAATAATATAAGAGTGAGCAACAGGAAGACTTACTGACTGAAAGGGCAAACATTCCATTTAAACCCTTGAGCAGCAATGACCAGCACTGTAACTGTTGATCAGTCCCACACATTGACATCCCTTACAAAATTATTAGTGAGTTTTCTTGTATGAAGTCCAAGCTTCAAGTCCTACCACAACACAATGGATTCAGGTCTGGGGAATGACTCAGAAATTGAAAAGTGCAAAGTTTCTTACGCTTCAATTCTATTATGGTAGACAGACCGGTGTGGTTAGAACTGTTGGGCTTTGATCTTCAGTTAATAGTTGGATGCCCTGACGTTTTCCCATAGAATTTACAATTCAGATTTAATTGTCCCATTAAATGAGGACCAGCTGTCCAGTGTGGCTTGATTTAAGTCATAAAGTTCGGTTTTTGCTTCATCATCCCACTGGGAGAGAGGTGGTTTCATCTCTGCTATCATGCTATTCACCTCATGATCGGCTCAAAAACACTGACATTAAATGACAGTGACTTCAGAGAAGAGTAACAGTTGGAATTAGTTTTCTGTTTGTAGTGTAAGGTGAGATTGTACCTGTCTAACAGCACTTTCTTCCAAACTGATAAACACTGATATCTGTTTTGAGCTCCTCAAAATTCTCCTTTTACTGAGACATGGAATTTTATTTTTTAACCCTTATAGTCACATGTGAACACACCACAGCACAATCTGAAATCCTTTCTCTGCAGTCAGGCACTGAGATCTATTTCATCTCAAAGGTATCCAGTTATGGTGAGGTCAAAGCTCTGTATAGGCTGGAGTTGGAGTTGCACTGGAGTTGTATAGGCCAATGCAAGCTTACAGCATGTAACTTCACATGTCTAGGTTTTACAGCAAGCTTGCTTAATGGCTCACTGATTCTGATAAGATTTGGTTATTAAAATTCAGTTCTGAATTACAATGAACTTTCCACAGAGCTCTTGATCTCAAACCAGTTTAGGAATGACTGCCAACACCAGAAGAAGAGTACATAGGTGTGTCTGGTCTTACCTGGACCTCTGAATGTTTGTTTAATGTGAAATTCTTTCTCTGCATTTAACCCATTCACCAAGTGAAACATTGGGCTGCTGCTGCCGGGTACCTCAGTGGTGACACTAGCAGTTGGGATTCGAACCCCCTACCTCCTGATTGCAGGGCCAATGCCAGACCTTAATAGTGAGGACTGGATCACTAACATCCACCCTCAGCTGAACCTTCTGACCCTAATGATCCCTAAACTAAACTGATAAGTTTATAAGTTCACAGACTTCCAACAAATATATTTAATGTTGATTTTTTTTAGCTTAGCGCAGACATTGAGAAATTTTCTAGCACCAAGATGGGCATAAATGTATAATTCCTATAACCCCTCTCTTCAGTGCTCTAGCCTGTGCGCTGGCTTCACTCGGCTTCTACCTCTGTGCTTCCCTTCATTAGTGGACTAATCTGTTTTCTGTTATGGTTTTGCAAAAATAAGGAAAAAAAGTGTGTTGCATATCAGTTCAATATGGAATATGTCTTTAAATGCGGAACAATTCCGTAATTCATGGAACGGTCGGCGACCCAATTAATGGGTGGATAAGATGTTCTTTTCTGAAGCCATATTTATTTCTACGCTAAATGAGCTCAAAGAGGTCTATTTGATTACACGGTGACACCAAGATGTTGTAGACTCTGTAATCTGCAACTGTTGTCTTTGCAGATTTTTCTATTTCTCTGATCATTTGTCTCACTGCGGCTTCTGACAAAATAACCTTGCATCCTCTTCCACACTGATTCATGGTAGTTCTACATTTCTTAACTTTGTGATGATTGCCCTAACTGATATTGGCATTCATGTTGAGCAGTTATGTTCTTGTAGCCATTTCCTGATTTTCTGCCTTATTGCAATGGACTGCTGTTGAATCTTTCCCATGCTGGTGGCTGACTAAGGGAATATGGGCCCTTTGTCACCTCATTTTTTATACATGAAATCTTTGGTGGTTAGAGGTGTATGATCCTATTTCATTAATATTTCCATAAATCAAAATCCCTGGTGTGCTAATAAGTGACGTGTGATTTTGTTTTAAAAGTAATTTTTTTCTAATGGCTGCTTCATTCTCAAACTAAACTTACCCCAATTTAAGGTGTTGTTTTCTGATGGTCAAATTTTTATAAGCGTTTTCAGTCACCTAAAGCATAGTTGCCTATAGTTCTGAAGAGCACTGTATTTGAGCCCTTCATGTATAGTATATAATTACAAATGTGATAAATGCTTAGAGATTGAAGGAATAATCTTGCCTTGTTGATGCTCCTTAGTTGCTTGTTTCTGGAGATGTGATGCATGATTTCAGCCTAGAGACAGAAACATCTGAATTTAATGTTATATAAGGGAAGAGACAATGTTTTATTCGATTAAGATAATAATACAAAAGGGGAGTTGTGCACCTTTGTGTCTCTGAGGCATCCCTCAAGAGAGCTGGTAGTAACAGTAGATACCATTGTGTCTCTGATCTCCTTCTGCAGGCTCTGCATTTCCTTCCACATCTTCCACACCTGCTGCCTCTTCCACACCACCTGGGCCATGGAAGAGCTCTCAGTCTCAGTGTGTTTCACATCTGGCGATATAGCCTCCTCACTGGCTGAGAATAAGCACATTTAAAAATGCCAAACTCTACAATGTTCCAAATAAAGGGTCCTTTGAAACCATTTTTTTTTTATAAAAGAATCACCTTTAGATCTCAAAAGCAAAAGTGTTTCCTTACCCCAGTGCTAGAGGCCTGCTGTGTGGGACATTTTAATGCTTTCTCTGCTTTAATGCTCCCACTTCAGCTCAGAAAGGGGTCGTTAATGATCTGATTAGTCAGATCAGGTGTGCTGGCAGCAGAGGAAACAATAAAATGTGCAAAGCAGTGTGCCACTACAGTAGGGAAGTAGGGAATAGGGAAACAATACCCTAAAAATCTTACAATGGTTCTTTTAAAAGCCATTTATTACCTTCTTTAAAGTTTAAAGAAAAAGGATTTTCCCCACAACTGACAATCTTAACCAATAACTGTTCAGAAATAACAGGAGTGGATATAACTGTCCAGCAGCTGAATTCTCTTACTCTCATTTTATAATCAGGCAACTGCTGCCCCCTGGTGTTCTTGCAAGGGGTATCAATGTCTAATTAAACACACAATACTTTTAATGAATCACAGCATATGGTTAAAAGAAAGGACAAATATGCAAGTTACTTAATTCCAGCATGAATAACAACAATGTTTATTATATCCATAGGCATATAATATACATTTCCCACTTGTAGGACTATTAAAGGTTTATCTTATCTTATCTTAAATCATTTAATACATTTTAATTGAAAAATGTAAGTGTGAAAATGCTCCATTGTTGTTCCTTCAGGTAATTCACTACACAGGTCAACAGGTCAAAATCATCAGAGATAGGTTTATGTGAGGTTTTGTAGTGTTTTTCATGCTGATTTAATATCTGTGTTTAGATTTTCCTGCGCGTACAGTTTTTGTGATGAAGCTGGTTCTATACTGCATGATAGTTGGTGTAATGATCGTATAATAATCATATGCTGAGTGTTTTTGAAGAAACAGTGGTAGCTGACTGACACTGATCATTATATCTATACCACAGTGTGGCCTGTCTGACTTCACACTGAAAATATTGATTGATTGATTGATTGGTGCCTGTGGTTTAATAATAACCACATGCAAGTCTATTGCAGATCTAATATTACTCATGATTCAAAAAGTTGATGTGACTGAAAAAAAACAGCATGAAAAATGGTTCGAAAAGTGTGTTGTGGTTTCTGATGATTACAAAAATCATTTGATTGTTTTTGTTCATCTGTGTTATTTGAGGCTTCCTAATTTTTTGACTATACTGAAACAACACTAAGAGGCACAAATAAAATTTATTGTAACACCTGGGAAAACGTTTTAAGAACTGCAGACTTTGTAGTTAGAGAAGCTGGTACAAAAGACTGAAGCTAATCAAATATGTTTAAGGCTCTGAATGTCAGCTCTTAACAATCTCAGCATGAGTGAGACAGTCTCAAACATTTATTAATGAAAATTAAATGAATGAAATTAACCCACATTCTCTGCTTCATCATATATTAGCTTCAGACTGCACCAGTCACAGTGACTCCTCTGCTGATTCTGGATACAGTAACACTGGGTTCAGCAGAGGGTAAAAAGTCTGAGATCATTTGAAAATCCAAGAATTTCAGAATTTCAGAATTCTATATAATAGAATATTAGAATTTTGTAAATATAATTCTTAATAAAGTATCTTTCTCTTTCTCTCTCTCTATTTTTGTCCTCTTCTTCTTTCTCTCTTTTTAGCAAGTTTTAGCAAGTTGACTTTTTAGGTCCTATCTTTTTGTCTTTGCATGTAGAGTTTTGTATTTTTATGAAAACATTCTGACCTGTTGTGGTTATTCTTTTCCACTTATATCTATTCTCTTAGTTTCCTTTTTATTTTATTTCCTTTTCTATTGCTTCATGGTCTCATATTTTTTACCTTTTGGGGTATATCAGATCACAAACATTTCTCTGGTACATCTGATAAGACCTGGCAAGTCCTTAAAGTAAACTGGTTCAAGTGGCTGGCAGGATGAAAAAGCTTTAAAAGTTTTATACCTTCTTCCTTTTGGTTTCCAGTGGCTTTGGCTCGAGCATCATCATACTTTGTTCTGACTCTGAAGAGGTAATCAGAAAGAAAAAAAAAGTTTATTCTAGAAAAAACTTCTGAGTAACTTCAAAACAGACTGAATCTTAAAATGATACCTGTCATTCTCTTCCAGGGCTCTCCTTGCTTTCTCTTCCATTAATGACACCTGCCTTGTTGCTTCCTCTAACTCTGCTGTCCCAGAGAGGGCTTCAAGAGGCATTAATGCAGACTGAAAACACAAACTCTCAATCATTATAGAATGAAAGACAACATATGCTTGATTTGACAGATCACTCATTCTACCAAAGGTTTAAATGCATCACCCATACACTATATTGACAAATATATTAGGAAACACCTGTAATTCAGGGTTTGGGCATACAGAGCCCTGACCTCAACCCCATCCAACACCTTTGGGATGAACTGGAATGTAGATTGTGAGCCAGGACTCCTTGTCCAACACCAGTGTCTGACCTCATAAATGCTCTACAGAATGAATGGGCACAAAAGAGAAACTCCAAAATCTTATGGAAAGCCTCCCAAGAAGAAGCTGTATAACTCTATAGGAAACTCTATAAAAAGTCTACGTATTTGAATGCAAGTCCCTGTTGGTGTAATGGTCAGGTGTCCCAATACTTTTGTCACAACAACACCGTGACAACAGGAGAAGGATACAGTTTGAACAGCCCTAGTGAGATCATTTGGTTTTTCAGTTCTTCAGCCCCTGATTGTAAGTCGCTCTAGACAAGAGCGTCTGCCAAATACCCCCTTTACTGTAAAGGCATTCCTGTACTTTTATCAATAGTGTTCCTGTCATAAAATATCAAAAGTACTTATGTTGACTATTTGAGTTTGCTATTCAACTGACCTCTATCCTAAAACCAACATGGTGAGTTTTCAGTTTACCACCAGTGAGCACAGTGGAACAGAGCACAGGAGATGAATCTGAAATGTAATGCTCTTACCTTATCCGGGAAGGAGTTCAAGTATAAATCGTACCCCATCTAAATATAAAAGAAATAATCATAAAAAGTTGCTTATAAAAATGTAAGCAAACAAATGGTAAAAAAAAAACGAGAAATACTTTAAAACAAATTCATTTGTGTCTTCCCATTTTATTCCATTTAATGCCACTCTCCTATTGATGGGGAAAAGTTAAAGAAGTGATGTACTATGGCATCATGTCCTACATATTTTATTTTTTTTCCCCAAATATCTACTTATGATATTTACCTGAACATTTGCCAACCTTTTTTTTGAAAGAGATTATTAAACAAGCTGGCATTTTTGCTGTGCCTTAAATGTAAATGAACTTTGTTCTGATTAGTTGTGCTGTATTGTGTCTCATTCAAAAAGCAGTCCAGACTGAAACACTCTTTATAATTTCAACATTAACGGGTGGAACAAAATTGCTGTAGATTGGGTGGATATTATGCATATGTGTGTTTATCTACTGGCAAGGCACTCATCGACCATTTAAAGTTAACACACAACACTATAACACATAACATGTCAGTGTCACTGCTGTGCTGAGGATGATCCTCCGCTCAAATAATATCTGGTCCTGGCCATTGAGGAGCGGGGTCAAGGGAACAAACAAATGATGCACAGATGAACTACAGTGTGTAATTGTAAACTAGAAAGTGCACTTATATAGTAAGGGGAGCTGAGTGTACCTAAAGAAGTGGCTAGTTGGTGTATAGTGCCATGTAAAACTTTAATTTAAAAGAAAATGTAATTTGAATATTTTAAAGGCTGTATCTGGAAAGGTATCACAGATTTCAGTGGAAAACATAAATATAATATAATATAGCAATAAGTAATGATTTATGTATGGAATGTAATACATCGGTGTGACGGTTGGCTGGGGGCACTGAGGAGGATTCTGAAACAAAACCTGTTCTTCAAACCAAACTGATGTTTGTCAGAAACTGATGTAAGCTTGGGCAGATTTTTTGAATTTTGCATAGTCTACACAAACACTGGCACCTAAGTCATTTGCACAGTACTGTATGTAAATGTGTTGGTTTCCTTTACATAAAAAATATCCAAACATATTCAAACCGGGGTTTTGCAGCTTTATTTGCACATAGAGGACACATAGGGAGATGAATGTTCAAAAAGGTGGAATAAAAACATCTACAAGGAAGCTGAAAGACTAAAAGGACAACAGACAGCAGCAGAACTTATTCATGCTACCCATCAAAAGTTTGGACTGCTCTGTTTTTTTTCTGTTACATTTCACTTAAGAAAGAAACTACATTGGCAATTACTTTTGTGTCTCCAAAGTTTTGAGTGGCAGTGTGACTAGTGTAACTGCTATTTGCTTAATGGTAAGTAGGTATAAAACCAGAAAGTATATAAGGCTGAAGGAGTAATTTTCAGAAGTGTAGTGCTCAGTGAGATTTACTCATTAAACACAGGCAGCCTGTGTGTTAACAGTTCCTCACAGCATCTCACCTTGATTTCTCGGAGGATGCTGCCAAGCGCAGGTAAGCCATCACACACGTCACTGAAGACATCACTGAACACTCTGAGACGCTCTCTGCACAGGCCCCTGCAGACAGGAACTCTCCTCAGTGCCTGGCAAATACGCATGGAAAATGTCCTCAGTGGCACTTTCACTGTTCTTCGAGGTGACTAAATACAGGGGTTCTCTGGATAATGAGCCAAAGTCATTTACCACTTTTCACTCTAATGAACAAGTTTACATTTATATCAGGTCGACAATTATCAAAGCTCGCTAGTAATCTCTAAAAACAGTTTTGATTTTGATTACTTACTTTACTTTAGTCTACGTTCTTTCTCACTGTTTAAAGCAAACCATCTAGAATCTTGCAATTTGTCATCTTGTACTGCTTCGTGAACTTAAGACCAGGAAGAGCTCTAAAATCCTCTGCTATTCATTTTTATGTCCGATATTTTAGTGCTATTTTTTCTCAATCACGTAGACACTCAAACTGATTCTGCGAGCCAAACATCCCATACGATTTCATCTGCTACCAATGAAATAGTACTCAAAGCTCATTTACTCAAAGCTGTTTTCTGGTGCTAACACAGACTTCTGAGTTGCACAGCAGACTTAGCAGTGGTCCTATTTCAATCATCACTAATATCACAGACATCCGTGGCTAAGAATTCTAGAGAGGATATTTGGCCTTGCTCTCTCTGGGTGTGTAGAATGGTCCTCCCCAGTGTGATGCTAGCTAGTGTGGAAAAATACGAGTTAGTGCTCTCCTCCAAACGTGTTGAGCTCTCTAGTGTCTACAGTCTTAGCGGCAGTTTAAAAGGATGTGGTGGTGACTCACATGACTCAGAGGAAGCACATACTAGGTGGCTAGAAGCTGGAACATGACAAAATTTTGAAGAAAGTATGTAGATATCCCCCCAAAAACCATAGCTCAATATAGTTAACTGAAGAGTTGTTCACACACCAGTCATACCAGTTCAAGAAGAATATACCGAGCTAGAAAAAATAATCGGTTTATGATTATGTGAATTTTGATTTAATCTGTTATATGTTTTTGTATAAATTATATATAGTTGTAGCAGCCCGTACTGACCTGCTGGAGTTTGTGTTCGTGTCGCTGTGCTGCCTCTCTCAGACTGTTCCTGGTCATCAAGTCTAGCTTTTTCACAACCTGACGGTCAAACAGTTTCCATTGCTGAAGCTGATCACTGTGGGTAAGACCAGCTAAGTAAGAGTGTGTGCACCAGTGACCCTGATCCACCTCCTCAGCAGGTGCACATGCTCTCTGTTTACTGGGCTTAACCAGGAAAAGCTCTGTTGTGTCCAGAACTTTCCTTGTCTTGTACGGATCCACACTTGTGGGCCACGACGGGGTGCCGGGGCTTCCTGTGCTACTAGGCTCATCAGTCTCCTGAAGAGTAGTGGCCATGGTAAAGTTGGACATAGTATCTATCATTTCTTCCACATTAGATTCCATCACTTGACTTTCCTGAAGGCGAGAGGGGACCGAGAGCTTTAACTCTGAGTATACAGACCCTCTCCAGATTGGCTTGTCATGCTGGCAGTGGACAGGCATGGGATTGAGGCCACGGGGCCCCAGATGCCCTGAGCTGTAGGTCTGGATGTCTGCTTTGTTGCCCCTCTCCACAGAAAGCAGCAACTCCTTCCTCTCTCGTCGGACATCTGATCGTCTGAGCCGTTGCCCACGTGATATAGACATGGCTAAGCCTGCAGGGTGAACAACCAGAAAGTGTGATGAAAAGTGGTACACTTGTTAAAATATGTGCCACACAAATCACATGTTTTTGGTCCCTTAAGCAAGGTACTGTTCCCACACACCGCTCCCTGGGCGCCTCCCATCGGTGTCAGCTGCTTCAGTTGGTGAATGGGTTAAATGCAGAGAAAGAAGTTCACACTGTGTTCTGTGCTATAAGGGTTACTTTAATTACTAAAATTCTGTTGGAGACTAAAGTAGACTTTTTACGGTTTTCTTAGTTATTACAGTTTGAATATTTGATCAAAAAATGGCAATTCTTATATTAAATGTACAAATAGCTCAATACACCTTGATCTGTCTGCATCTGGTTTTTAATGCTGAATGACCTTCAGGTGGGTAAATTGAACATGTCCTCAGTCATTCGTTTAACCCCACTGAGCTGAAAGAATCAGTTTAGTATATATTATTAATAAATAAATTAACAGCAGGTCATTTCTCTCAGAATTGATTTACCTCATTTAATTACGCCCCATAACAATAAATAATTTATTGTATATACTGTTATTGAGTTTTCTGCCTGCAGAGATCCCTCTTTCTATTTTTTCTACAAGCATAGATTTTGCAGAGATCGGATAGTATACCTGGTTCAAAGAGCACAGATTTGTAATGAAATAAAAGGTACTTTTCCGTTGTAAATTGGTTCTTTAAATCCTTAATCTTGCTCAGATATATATTAAAAAAAGTTTGTGACAGTAGTAAAATACACCCACTTATAGGACCGTACACACATTTCTGCTTTAAGCTACATTAGAGAACGTATTATGTACTGTTCAATAATCAGTCAAGGTATGGTTACTGTCATAAACATGGAATTTAGAGCACAGAATATATAGCTATGTGAAAAAAAATAGAGACATGGTTGGATGAGCTCATTGTGGAAGAACTTGACTGGCCCACACAGATCTCTGATTTTAACCCCATCCAACACCTTTGGGTGAAGTGGAACAGAGATTGCGAGCCAGGACTTCTCGTCCAACACCAGTGCCTGAGCTCATTAATGCTCTACCGCAGGAGTCACCAACCTTTTTGAAACTGAGACATACTTCACAGGTACTGAGCTATACGAAGGACTACCAGTTTGATACACTAGAAGAGAGTTTACCTAAGCTTATGTAAACTTTACGTATAAGCATGTTTTAAATGTTTTTCTTTAGATATTATCATTTTTAAATCTATATAAATGCAAATATGATTAAAGAAGAATAGCAACAGGACAAAATTAAATGCTCTGCTCACTGGTGCTGCGGGCTACTCATGTTGTCCTTGGGGACATTCTGATGCCTGCAGGCACCATGTTGGTGACCCCTCCTCTACAGAATGAATGGGCACAAATTCCTATAGAAACACTCCAAAAGAGTGAAAGCTGTTTTAGCTGCAAAAAGGGACCAACTCCATATTAAAGTCTATGTATTTGAATGCAATGTCAAATGCATAGACTTTAATATAGACCGTTGATGTAGTTGTCAGGCGTCCCAATACTTCTGTCCATACAGGGTATGTATAATGCAGCGGTCATTCCTTTCTCTGCTTCAACAGACCTGGTTCAAGCTGCTGTAAAGGCCTTCGTAACTAAAGAAAACAGCAACGATTAAGCACTAACAACTGTGTTCGAATCAGCTAACAGCGCGTCTGTGTGCCTTTCCAAATACATCGAAAAATCAGTCAAAATAAAACAAGTGAAAAAGAATTTGCAGACACACTGAAAGATAACTAAAAGTTGAATGTTAGAAACAAGTTATAAACAAACTAAACTTATAAACAAACAAGGAATAATACACAACCACTCTAGAAATCATACTGGAATCGTACTGTTTTTCATGAAATAACTTTGCTCTTAAAATATAAATGAAAGATTCTCACCCTTTCACTGTGTGTGAGCCATTCAATGTAAACACTCGTTGCTAAGGAAGTGACGCCCTTTGCTTAGTAACGGCTACAGCAGCAGAATTCACATGGAATACATTCGTTTTATACTTTATTAAAACAACAATATTTTCGCGTTAGTGTTTGTACTAATATAACCAAAACCGATGCTCTTCCTAAGGACTTAGATATGTTATCTTTTCTATCTTAAACAACTCAGACGTTATATCCCTCGGTAAATATTATTCTATTTATCACACTGCACATTCTCCGTCCTGTTGCTGCTATATTTGGACAATAATATTTCTTGCTGGCAACCTCTGTTCTGCATTTTGCACATATAACTCTCTGTTATACTCTATAAGTTATAACTTTAACTTTCTTTTGTCTTGTCTGCACTTCTGGTCTTTGAGTTGTTTCGTTTCACCGTGTACTGTGTGTACATGCTTGAAATAACAATACACAACTTGACGACTACTTGACTTGAGATCTGCAGCATGTTTCTGGCACTCACTAGACACTTTTATGCAGTTATACTCCTCTCTCCCTGGATGTTGGAGCCATAAATGTGCATAATGTCAAGCACAAAGTCACGCAGTCTCTATATACAAACACTGACTGTTGAAACAGTCAAACTCAAGAGCCTGTTACTTTCATAAGATGCCGTTTTGGCCACGTGTTAGTTTTGTGAAACTTGTGCTCTGCCCCAGTCACCTGTGAGTGCAATCATTGTGAAATGGGCGTGCTTTGGTATAGGATGTCCAATAACTGTCCACATACTGTTTTGCCATAAAGTGCATCATAACCTTTGGCCATAAAGTGCAGCAGGGCAAAAAATCACACTGGCAATTCTATTAGCATATTCTGTATGCATCTAAGTGAGTAATGTGAGGTCTAGGAGTATTGTCACAAAGCTGTAGACAATGCAAACACATACAAACCCCAAAACAAACCAAACAAAACAAAAGAAAATTAGATGCACATATGCTTGATGCACTTCATTGGAAACTGTTCTTGATGGACACACACTTTTCTATAAATGATTGTATGTACAGTCGTGGCCAAAAGTTTTGAGAATGACATAAATATGGGAAATTTGAAAAGTTGCTGCTGAAGTTTTTATAATAGCAATTTGCATATACTCCAGAATGTTATGAAGAGTGATCAGATGAATTGCATAGTCCTTCTTTGC
>JBBJLR010000153.1:6738396-6750622 GCA_037577145.1 Brachypetersius gabonensis
AAAGCCTTTGAAACGTATGAAGTGCTTGTAATTATATTTCAGTACATCACAGAAACAACTGAAACAAAGATCTAAAACCAATTTAGCACCAAACTTTGTGAAAACTAATATTTGTCATTCTCAAAACTTTTGGCCACGACTGTAGTGTGTAAAAATGGCCTATTCTGTGCAGCACTCCAAACTGCCTCTGAAAGTTAAGTCTTCACATAACCTGTGCATTGGGACTTCATGAAAAAGATCACCATGGATGAGCAGCTGCACACAAGCCTACAATCACTACAAGCAATGACAAGTGTTGACTGGGGTAGCGTAAACCCTGTGCACAAAGTGAGGTCCATTAACACATGGGGTGATGAGTTTGGTGTGCAGTAGCCTGAGACTCAGAGCCCTGACCTCAACCCAGTTAAATATCTCTGGAATGAATTCATGTCGATTTTGAACATTACACACACACAAAATATTTGCACATTTTCTTAACTTTTCAAAGTAAATGAAAGGACTTGAATGAAAAATATATTCAATGCAATAGATTGGTAGGTACTACCGCATACACCGCTTGCATCCTAAAAAGTACTATACCCTTTATACTCACCAGTTTCGAAATAATATACTGTTTGCTTCTTAGACAGTTTTTGTAGAAGTCTACTTGAACTCCACTAGAGGGTAGCACACATCAAGTTCCACAACATGAAACATGCCTGGCCTGCTCACACACTATGGACGGTGTACAATATTTCCACCTACATTTCTACTGTCAGAAATTCAGAGTACAACACAGACAGTTTTTCAGAAATATTTAATAAAATTAAATATAATAAAACTGCTCTTATATTTACAGTCAAGACATTCCTCATTTATCTTGGGCAACAGTATGCAGTGGGTCTACATGACCATACACTTCTTCACAACGCACAGTTTTGCTCTGTACAAAACAAAAACAATAAAAAAAAAACCTTTTTGTATAAAAAATATAAGTTAATTTAAAATTGAATTCTAATTAAGAAAAGAATGGTAATAATCACTGATAATCGTGGTAATAATAGTAATATAACTGGGAACAATACGAATATTAATAATAATAATAATAATAATAATAATAATAATAATAATAGTAATAATAATAATAGTGCATATGAGGGGAGAAAAACTGGGCTGTGGATGGTCTGTGGGTGATTGAGGTTTATGATGCACTGTAGTTAAATTTGTAGGGTTTTTGAGGAAGGGAGAGGGTGGATTATGACATTAGCTGAAAGCTAGCACACACACTTAAGCACGCACTCACACACAAGCATACACACAGGATCAGAAAGTGCATGACTGCCTAAGATAGCACCATAAGAGTGTAGCTTACATGTCAAAACATGAGCTTTTCCTACACACATTGCACATGTGCCAAAAATGTGCAAAAAAACCCAAAACAAACCAAACAAAACAAAAGAAAAATAGATGCACATATGCTTGATGCACTTCATTGGAAACCGTTCTTGATGGACACACACTTGTCTATATATTTGGTACCCAAGTAACCGTCGGTAAGCTGGCCGCCATTGTATTGGTTACAATCACTCATCAGTCCTGCTGTGTTTATGAAAGCTTTCAGAGCGCTGTCCTGTCTCTAACCACTCAGTCTCCCAGAGGCTGAAACAACAGAAACATTATCAAACTAATTGCGAGCCAATTCAAACTGAAGCCGGATGCTGATTAGCTGGGACAGCAGACCACTTGATGCGGGAATTCCCTATCTCTGTTTTGCTTGGGAATCGCCTTTCTAATTTATATTAATCCAGTGTCCAACTCACACAAATTAAATTCACTCATTTCTAAGTACAAAGGTGGTGATGATTTTTCTAATCACTAGAAAGAAAAGAAAAACATACTGTGTTACAAATAAAAAACTGAGCATGTTTTCCATTAATAGAAATTGAACACCTTCTGATCATTGGATGTTCAAGCTTTAAAGGGCAGTATTTTTAAATTTTAGAATTAATAACTAGAAGAAAAACACATACTGGATTATGTATGCATGCGTGCAACTGTATAGGAGTTATCCCTTTTGAGGGACAGCTCAAGACATTATCTTGATTGAGATGTTTTTTATTTTAATTTTACATTATGGATGAGAGGAGGACGCAAGATTCAGTTTTTTTTCTGAAGCTAGTGTTCAAGTTCAGCGAATGAAATCAGGGAAGCATTGAACTTTCTTTCACACTGTGAACTGACAAAAGAAGAAATGGCACTTGCTTTACTGATGGATTATTGTGCAATCCCATCACCATTTACACTTACTCTATTTTTTTATTTTATTTTATATTTTAAATATATTCTTAATTAATGGTCCATGTCCTTCATTGGTTTTGGTCATTTTATGTGGCCTCGTTTTTCTCCTCCTCAATTCTACAGACACAAATATTAAAAGGGATTCAAACGAAAAGCTTGATCTTTGCTTGGGAAGAGGGGCCTTAGAGGAGAAACTAACAAACAGGACTCATGACTGTTTTCTGTCTGAGACACAGGGATCCTACCTTCTCTCTGGTCAGAAAATACCTTCATAAAGAACGAAGAACTAAAAAATCATTAATAGTGGCTCCTCTTGTGCATGATGTTCTTTGTATGTTGAGTCATGTCAATCCATTACCAAACCTATTTTATTTTATAGAGTTTTGATGTCCAACAAATAACTGTGCAGTTGACACAAATAATTATCATTATTTGACAACTGCCACTGCATGTGTAGGCCACTATAATGTTACAAGGCTCAGTGCGAAACATGTGTTACTGGAGTCCTTGGAAATGAATGGATTGCCCAAGGTCAAGCTCTATTAGGACTAGAGGATCAAAAGCTGATTTATGCATCAGGTTGAACGCTCTTCGATTTTGGTGAGGAACATTGTGACTCTCGTGTGACTCCAGTAAGGTTCAGAATTATCTAACTTCTTCCATCACAACAGCTCTTTGCTTTGGACAGATTTGCTGTAGGCTTTGTGTTTTTCTTTTTTTTTTCTTCTCCCCACATAGAATAGGCTGTATTTCTTCATTCAAGTACTGCAAAACATTTTTGCACAAATTAACAGGACACATCCATGAGGCCGCTGGTGCGGAGCGCTCGGGCACGCCTCAAGCACCTTCACTAAACATTCCTTTTGTCTCTCTTAAAAAACAGCAACTCCCAAGCAGGTTTTGCGTATAATTTTTCTTTGACCACAGCAGGAATAAAGTACCACTTCAGATGACCTGAACCCTGTCCCAGTTACAAGTCATGGAGTTTTGACTGTAACTGGAGGTTCAGATTTTAAGGCCTCTTCAAATATAAGACCACAAAAAGAAACGCATTTGAAAAGAACATTGAAATGGAATTGAACCCAAAACTAAAAAAAAACCCCACAAAACAAAGAAAATCGGCAAAATATTGCAAAAGCAACCATCAGAGGAAAACTCTTGAGGCTAAAGAAGTCCAAATCCGACCGAAAATACTCCCAGTCAGAGCAGGCTTGAGGTGACTGGATCCCAAGTCCTGGATCTGACCATGAGAGCCATCAGGGTCAGAGCTCTACACCTCTGTAACCCGCTGAGGTAACTCTATGTTAAGTTTTGTCTTTTTTAAAAATTCTTCTTGAAGTTGTTTGGTGAATATCACCTTTCCTGCCCGGCCTCTCTGCTCCCTCTCGTCTCCACGGGAAGTGGGACTGTTCTAAAGGAAGTCCAGTGTCTCTGGCAGGGTATGGGTGGTGCGGTGGTCAGTCAGTTGTCCACTTTGACTGGCCCACTCTCTGACAGCTCGCTCGGCTCATGCTCTTCAGACGGGACCCATGTAGACGGCTCCTCCCCTCGCACTATTCTCTCCCACTGGCCCAGGTTGTCCCTGCAAACACAAACACATTTCAGAAAGCTCTTTAAAACTGATTTCATGTATGCTGATATTTATAAATAGAATGACATCACTTTTCACTGAAACCGCATTTCAAACCTAGAGTGTCAACCGATACTAATGTTGAAATCTGAGTATCACATGATATTGATATTGGACCTCGACTGTCAATCAATGCGGATACGGAAACTTTAAATATTGATTGACACCGATCCTGAAAATGAAAGCCCAAGTATTCACATATACTAATAATAAAGATCAAGAAGTAGGTAGATCATTCTCAAAGTCCACAAACACTCAACGTTCCCACATGAAAAAAATACACAGCAAACAACATGGTATCTCACAAAGCGAGCCTATTCAAAAGATGAGATTCATTCTATTTTTCCCTACTGAATTCCAAACTAGTATTTTCTGTTGATTTCAGCTTGATAAAGATAATGACTAGGATCATACCATGTTCTTACATGAACACAGCAAACATATACCTGAAGAAAAACACATTTTGACAACGCATTTACAAGCACAGAGTTATCGGGCACCTTTACAAATAACAACTCTAGACTTGTGAGGATGGACTTGAGACAGATGTGTGACTTGGACTGGAGTGAGATTCGAGTCATTTAATGAATCGAGAATGATATAAAAATATTAAAAAAAAAACACCTGACTTTGACAAACACAAATGACTTGAATGCAAAAAGTTAATTTAATGCCATTGTATCAGCAAATGTGTGACAAAGTGAGTATTTAGGTCTGCCTACATATTTTGGAATCAATGAATCAATCCATCAATCCATCCATCTAGATTTGTTTAGGAAACAATGTTAAGGATACTGAATAGTCAACACTTACTCGATACTTGACATGTACCCACCTCTGGTGTGAGCTAATGGCATTTACACCACGTGTGGTAACAATGTGAGAAAGTAATGTGATTCAGATTCAGTCACACGGTGTAGGACTGAGTGTGTGTCTCATCTCTGAAACACAATCCGTGCTTGTAGCTACAGTAAGGACAGCGATACAACCAGGGCAGAGTGACCCAGACATGCAGGAAGGAAAAGCTCACACTTCATTTTTTCCCTACCAGGCTTTTATAGTAGCCTTCTCATGTTATCTAAGCTCCAAAGGAGAATGTGAAAACTGTAGCCTTTTAGATCCCTCCTTTCGATTAACCATCCGGCTGTCATTTGCTGGACTCCAGACTCGACTGGACTAAAGTACACATGGCACACAGCCTCAGTGGCTGACGCAGCCCGAAGTTCATTTGCAGTCCCCAAGATTCAAGGTCACAAAGCCTTTAGTCTGGTTCGTACATGGATGATAGAGTGACTACACTGGCCCTGCACATCAAACTGTCTTATCTAGAACAATTTGAATCATTGCTAACAAATACAATTAAAAACCGCATTTAACTACATTAACCCAAAGTTTGAACACTAAGTCAAACTACATGATTGATTGATTTACTAGATTGAATTAGGAACAGATTCTACAGGGAATACAGGACACACACTTGAAATAAACAGAAACACAGAAACTGTGCTCTGCACAAACTGACATGGGATAGGCCACTTAATGTATTTTAAAAGTTCATGTTTATGTTAAATAAAGAAAAATTGTTTCGTATTAGCCTCAGGTTTATCTGAGATTTTTATTTATTTACCAAGTTATTTATTTCAAGATTATTTAATGTTTTAGGTTTCCCATCATTTTAAACTCAGCAAATAAATGATGCATCAAAATGCCATTCCAACTGTGTACATATATGTAAGAAAAGGTAAGACATTTTTGTACCCTATTGAATAGCAAACTATCTATGAGAAATATACAAAATAGCTGGAAATTTAAAACACATGTCCTGAAAGAAATAAACAAATACCTCTTAAATGGAAATGAAACATGAAGGTACTTATTTTTCACTATTATGGCAGCAAGCCATCGGCACAAACAGATAATCATCTATGCTATTTTAAAAAGCTATTTTCCAGCATGAATATACGCTTTGTAATCCATGCCAAGCTCTGTTCGTGTGGTCTCTCTTTTTTTTTCTATGGCTGAAGGATTTTAGGTAGATGATGTGCTATTTGTCCTAATAGCCCTAAATTCAAGTAATGTTCTTTTTCTTTTTGTTATGAATTACATCAAGAAAATGTGTTTTTATTGCTGTTCTTGTTGCCGTTATGTTCTTAAAGCAAGATAACTGAAAACACAGGTTCATAGTCTGGAGACCAAATTCTTTCTAAACTTTCTAGAGCCCGGACATGTTTAAAGCATGTTTTATCTCTTTTCCGTATTTCTGTAGCAACTTACTGTAACAAACTAACCAACTACAGTACCAGTCAGAGTTTTGTGGGCACCTATTTGTAGAAAGTTTCCTTATTTTTTTTTTTTTTTACAGTTTTCAACATTTAAGAACAACAGTGGGGTGACCTGACATACAGTGAGATGGAAAAGTTTGAACACCCCCAATCATATCATGATATTCTAATCAAAGATATGCACACACTCCACAGTGAAAATACTTAAAGCTTGTATTTATAAGCAAATTTTAATGCACAGTTTCCCATAGCAGAAAAAAAAATGTACAATTGCTCTGCAAACAATGTTTATTTACTATAAGTGCTAAATTCATACTATTAGTGTTGAATACATGTATATGCATAAGATGTCCCAACACTGCAGTGGTGAAGTGGTAACTGACCTGCAGGCGCTAAGAAGAGGGGCAGAGGGAGGGAACAGCTCCATCAGGGTGGTGTAACAGGGAATGGCCACAGCATTGTAAAATCCCACCTAGGACCACAAAGAAAGCATAACACAGTAAGACTTACAATAGTAAACTGTCTAAAGAACTATGCTAACCAATGCATATAGAATAATTCTGCTAACTTCACAACTCAATTAGCAGACACTGTACAGAAAGGCTAGAAGGCTATATTTATATGTATGGGGGAACACCCCCCCATTACATTGATTAAAAATGGTATTGTTGTGCTTGAACAGACAAGCATGCCCACCCATTTTTTTTCCCCAATGTCCCCACACCCAACCCACCTCACGTCAACCCAACCCACCCCACGTAAACCAACACACCCCACATCATTCAACACACCCCACATCAATCAACACACCCACCCACCCCACATCAATCAACCCACCCACCCCACGTCAATCAACCCACCCTATTCCAACAAAACCCCAAATCCAACCACCCAATCAACCAACCAAACCCCTCGACCCCAAAGCCACCACACCTCACTAATAGTCATCAAAATTTTTCGATTCAACCCCCAAATCAGTACATAGTATGATAGTATTTATTTTTTACTTTAGTGGCAAATCCCAGAGATCTATTAGATTATTGTAATACAATAAAGTCTTTAAAGGTAGTCCTGAGCCAGGTGCTGCCTTACCTGTCCCTGTGGAACCTCGTCCTTCTTATCCCTGTCCATCATCGGAATGGGCTGTATTCCTATCTTCTTCATCTCATCTCCCTGATGAGGAAGAGATGACAAGGAGAAAACACATTTAGACATTTTTCTCAAAAATGCCCTCTTCTTTGCTCATCCTCAAAATGAGTATGGCCAGAAAGAAGGGTGACCTTCCCCCATTTTTAAAGAGGTGTGATGGAACAGTCATGACGTTTACCTCAGCCCAAAACTCAGCGTAGATGTCATTGGCTGTGAGGCGAGTGACAGGCCACAGTTTGGTAACAGAGCAGAGATCGCATGCAGTCATCATAAGACCAATCACACGGTCCCTGCCACAGAGGAACAACATATTTAGAATTATAATATTATTTTAGATTAACCTAGCAATGTGCAATTCCTGTGTTTCCAGAAGTGTGAAGTCATATGGTATGTTGGCACAATGGCCTTCTCTTCTGATGTAAGGCAGTAGCTCCCAGTCCTGATCTTAAAGTTCCCTTGCCATAGTTGTCATTAGGTATATCTATATCACATAGCCAAAGGTGAGGTCAGCTATTTCAGTTGAAAACCGGAGCAAAAAAAAAATCACATAGTCCCAAACATAAACAAAAACTGGCAGTAGAACATACTGAAGAGCTTAGTGATTTTTTTTCAAAAAAGTTGATACGTATTAAAACTGACGCTCTGCTAGACTTTGATCACTGACCTGTGAGCGTGGTTGTTCAGGTCCAGAGCTCCGGTGCTCAGCAGGTCGGTGAGCTGCTTTCGGTTGCCAAAGTAAAGGGCCAAGTCGGTGGCAATGATGGCCTTGCGGATGATCTCCAGCACCTGCTCATACTCGCTGGAAGTCAGGTTGGAGAAAATATTGTGCCCTTCCAGCTATGGGAAACAAAGAGATCAATAAAAAAGCAAAAGCTCCACTTAGGAGGCGTCCGGCTCAGCTGGAGGGGCTGCAGCAAAGCCAACAGGAGTCCTCTCCCACGAGTGAGCAACCGACAGAGGCCCCATTCAAAGATGGATTGGGGGGGGGGGGGGGGGGGTTCAGGCTTTGTCCCCCCCCCCCCCCCCCACCCTTTGGTCTACAACTTCAAGTAAGGGTCATGAATGGATTCAAAATGGCAATTCTGTTATATTTTAAATAAATTATTAATTATATGATTCTATTGCCATTTAATTGCTACAGCCTACTTCTGTACAAAAAGCTCAGTAATTAGCTGATGAGCTGAATAAAGCGTGTAACCATTGCCTGATCCGGAATCCTCAGGGAACAGTGCGTTGCGCATCAAAGAGTCAAACCACCTAAATCTTGAGATGAAGAGAAATTGCCATTAATTGTCCATCTGCGTGACAGAGTAGGCTCCTCCTTGATCATTTCAGATTTATATTGGCCAAGCAAAGCAACGTGGGTTGAGATTCTGCTAACAAATGAACAGTACTCATAAACACAATATTTCTGTTTGGCTAAATATAAGGGATGCACAATAAATCATCATCATTATACTGGTTTACTTTGATTATTTAATATACTTACAGAATGTCCACATCAAATGTGTAATTAAAATGAGATTTGCTACATAATAATGCTGCAAAAAATGATATTTAAGTTCAAAATGTACCTGGGATCAATATGAAAGATGAATGCGGCCAAGGAGAAAACATTCTGATTGGTTGGTGTAAAGGAAAAGCAAACTGCTGTGGTCAAAATATTACAGGCTAAAAGACAATTTCACATTGACTTACAGTGTGTTTTAGTATATGCCACAATGCCTATCAATCACAATTTGTAGCTATGAAATATTGTGTTTCGTTCACATCACACAGCCTTAATAAGCAGTGCACACCACTAATGAGAAAAGATCAAGGAGGGGTGAATGGAGAAAGAGCAGTGATGAAACCAGGAATGAAGCTAGAGCACTTTGTATTCATAGGAGGAAGCCTAGAGCAAATAGATGCAGTTTGTGAGAGCTCTACCTGCAGGATAGACACAGTTTGGGAGAAATGGTGCTGTTCCATTGTGGATGTGGAGTAGAGGGCAGCCAGGGGATGGTCAAACTTCTGCAGGTAGCTGTTGCTGTAGCCCCGGTGGTCCAGATCATGACACAAGCAGGCAATCAGCAGGCCTTTCCTCTGTGTATGAGTGTATGTGTCCATCAGGGAAGGCATTAAAAAATAAGAAGAAGGTCATGATGAGTAAACAAGCGTGCACTCTGTTTATCACAAGTATAGGGATACATAAATGTAATCCAATACGTTGTATTTTCCAACACGTTTCATCAGAATATCTTCCTTTGTCACAAGAAGGGGAAAATATGGTTTAGCATTACTCCCAAGGTGAGTCTGACAAGTAATTATAGATCCCATTACTGACCATTTAACCTAATTAGTTGTAAGATGCACCACCAGGTGTCTTTTCCTATCGCTTGCTGTCCCAACTTTTGTGAAGTGTGTAACAGGCCTCAAATTTAAAAAGACCACATATTTTTCACAAAGCAATAACGTTTTTCAGTTAACATTTGACATGTTGTCTTTGATGTATTTTCAGTTAAATATGTGTTTACATTCTTAAACAGCATGCCAGCTTTATTGGAAACAAGAAAATAAACATTGTATAATAGAACATTGTATAATAGAGTTATGTTAACTATAATGTATCTCTTCAGAAAAGGCCATAACATTAAAACCTCCTGCTTAATATTGCTTAGGTTCCCCTTGTATCGCCAAAATAGCTCTGAGCCAGTAAAGCATGGGCTCTGAGGCTGTGCTATATTATCTGGCACCAAGATGCAATCCTGTAAGCTCCATTGGTCAAACTAGTTTGCCCAGCACATCATACAGATGATCAATTACAGTGAGATGTGAGGAATTTGGAGGCCAAGTGAACATTTTGTGTCAAACCATTCTGGAGTGACAGAGCGCATTATCCTGCTGAAAGAGGCCACTGTTGTTTAGGTAGGTGAACTGTGTCAAAGTAACATATACAAGAATGTCAGGACTAGGGATGGGTACCGAAACCCGGTACTTAATCGGTTCCGGTTTCTAATGATAAAAAAACAGAGTATCGATAAGCTCTGACGTTAAAGGTTCTGCTTTTGGTACTGGAGAAATAAAAAAATAAATAAATGTCCTATTTATTACTGTTAAACAAACATTACCTAGCATATTTTACCTGACATTAGATGCCTCGCCGGGCCGTGTGATAATGTCGTTAGCATGGGGCACGGGGCTCTCCCGTTTGTGGTACAATCAACAAATGGGCTTCATTTTCGTTTTTTCGCTTAAGGTGATTTTCAAAGCGAAGTGTGTGACTGTGTGGGTGACTGTATGTGTGTGTGTGTGTGAGAGAGAGAGTCCCTATACTTTTGTCCACATATTTGTGTATGACGGCTCTGTCCCAGTACATTTGTTCATATTGGCCAGTTCGTCTGGCTTAAAGTTTAGAGCACAACCTTGTTTAATATAAATTTTTGAAGATAGTAACGAAGATACTCTGACCATACAGTGTTATGGACTGGAGCCTCGTAAAGTTACAGTGGCAGCAGGTAACAGTGACGTCGTGAGATGATGCGTTGCGTTAGTTGCTAGGTAACAGACGTAAAAGTCGATCATCGACGTTAGATCGCTTATTTAGAATTCCTAACTCGAGATAAGATAGGATTCCTAAATCCAGTTAGGATTTGCTTCTGTAATACCAAATTGAAAAAATTCCTATCTTAAATCGCTGTATCTTAACTTTATCCTTTAGATAGGAAGTTTCTGTAATACAGCCCTTGGCACCTAATGATTACTCACACTCACTCACACACCACCTCGAGTTAAAAGCTGCTAGTTCTTTTGTGGCCTACCTGTATGCTCCAACTATGTTCCTTTAAATTATTGTATATTCATTTACAAGAAAATGTGTTTGTTTATTTGTTTTAAAATCATTGAGAAAATATCTATTACACAAACAAAACCAAACATTGGTGTTTGCAAAGCTATAGATAATTATTTTACATAAAAAAGTGTTATCTGTTCTCAATTTGTTTTGTTTTTTTAATTAAAAAACACAAAAAATGTACCGATAAGAGTACCGTTAAAGTACCGAATCGATAAGTGGTATTGATAGAAGTAGTAATACCGTTAACCTTAACGATATCCATCCCTAGTCAGGACCCAGGGTTTCCCAGCAGAACATTGGACAGAGTATCACACTACCTCTGCCAGCTTGCCTTCTTGACATAATGTATCAACATGGCCGTCCACATGATTAAAAAAAAAACTTGATTTCATCCAAATAGGACTGTCCTTGGTCTAGTGTTGATGCAGGGGACAGGAGTCACCATGGGCACGCTGTCCAGTCTGCAGCTAGTCAGCCCCATATCCAGCAAACAGTGATGCACTGTGTTCTGACACCTTTCTCTTAGGGCTGTAACGGTACATGTACTCGAACTACAGGCCTAACACTTCTGCTGCCTTATACATACCTGAAAATATAAGCAAGAGTGTGTGTTTACTGGTTAATACACTACCGAGCTGTGACCCCAAAACCGAGGTATGTACCGAACCGTGACTCCAAAACCGAAGTACGTACCGAACCGTGACATCTGTGTACCGTTACACCCCTACTTTCTATCATTGCCAGAATTACCTTTTGATGCAATTTGAACTTCAGTAGCTCTTTGGAGGGATTTCCTCCTTTGCTCCCCAAGCACATTAATGAGTCTTGGGAGCCCATGACCATTCTGGTGTCTTTCTGATTGTCCTTTCCACCACTTTTAGTAAGTAGTGACATCCCAGAAGACCTACCATTTTGTAGATGCTCTGACTCATCACAGCTTGGCCCACATTTAAGCCAGTCAGATTCTTATACTTGCCAATTTCAAAAACATTTGATGTCCTTTAAGTGTTTTTTATGTTGTTGCTTGAGGGGTGTGTATATATGTATATGTAT
>JBBJLR010000153.1:6771019-6781820 GCA_037577145.1 Brachypetersius gabonensis
ACACACACACAGACACACACACAGACACAGACACAGACACAGACACACACACAGACACACACACAGACACACACACACACACACACACACACACAGACACACACACCGACAGACACACACACACAGACACAAAAAAACATGAAGAATTGTTTGAATTATCAAGAAATTAACATTTCTTGAATTATCATGAGATTACATTTTTCCCATATTATCCACTTCTTACCCTGAAAGCAACAGACGCTTTCTGTGCTCAGGCTGCAGAGAAGTGCCCAAGTTGGTCAGAATGCACCAGTCGACAAGCCAGGAAGCCCTGCACTACGCTGCTGCACTCATGCAGAAAACATTTCCAAAATGCGGCACATTCACCCCCCCATCCCAATCCCCCTTCACCCCTCCCGACACCTCCACTCCTCCCGGCCGTCTTCATGCCCCTGGAGGCTAGCTCTGACGTCAGAGGCTGAGTGCAGGCCTGACGCCAGCCCTGTGGGCTCTTGATGGATGTGGTGGGTCCAACGGAGCGGGCCGCCAAACAGCGCGGGCAGCACACAGCGCAAGCCAGGCTTTCTCAAACACCGCTAATGACCCATACGGACCCAGCAGGCCCTTTCGTCCATGCTTTCACTAGCACTCTTTCTCCACCACCACCCCCTCCCCCTTTGTGGTTTCCCTTTGGCTCTGGTTACTTATACACACGTACACACACATAGACAAACATACAGATTTTACTTGGAAAGGAAATGGTGTGTATTTGTGTGCTTTGTCAAAGTTTCCCACGTAAATGCAGCGTCCTACACATGACTATATATTGTCAATTATGAAACCAAAAGCAGCTTGGTATAGTCTGATTCATCTAATTAAGCAACTGTTTCAAGGAAGTTCTGTCCCTCCTGTTGGGGGAGGGAGGGGGTGGAGTATATTCAAATGCAAGTTTGTCATTTCATTTTAATTAATGATGCAAGTGTGCAGATGAGTTCCAAGTGCAACGGATGTGGTGATGTCACTCTTTCTCCCACTGCCAGGATCATTTCCCACAATCAGTTGGATTCCATTTGGAAATCGTGCTCTGAGGCCAAACAACAAGCTGCACTGTGTTTAGATTGAGAGAAAACATATTTTATGGAGCCCCGATTCATCTAGACAGTTAGATATCTTTAAAATAAAAGATTTTCTCAAACACCTCTATTTAAATTTACAAGTATTGAAAGCTAGTCTATAAACTCTGTTTTACAGTCAGTCTTTTTATAAGGTGGTAAAAAAATCCTGCCCTGCACACCTCCAAAACCCAGCATGGTCCTCTGAACGATGCCATAGAGCAGGTCTTTTAAACTAGTGGCCTGCGGGGCCGGATCCGACACTTTTGAATTTTTTTATGGCCCGCAAGACTTCCAATAAAAAAGTGTGTGATTTGTGTGATATAATAAAATGATTGGCAGGTAGTCCCCCACTACTTTCGCCACGATTGGTTATCTGCTGTGTTGTATAAAATTAGCCAATCCGAGCACAGAAGTTGACATATTATTAGCCAATCGCAGCCGAAAGAGGTGGGATTTGTCAGAAAATGGGTGTAAAAAAAGGCAGAGCAGAGCGTACCGAATCCTAGTTCAGAACCGGACGGCGTTAAAATGTCAATTTTTGACACAGTGCTCGACGGGCCATTGGTCATACCGGACATTTGCCCGGTGGGCTGATGGTAAATTCGTGCCGGCGTGGAACTCCGTCAGCACCTCTCACCACCCACTCACCCCCGGATGAACGATATCGAGAGGGGCCCTGGCGCAGAATTCTGTTAGCTCCACCCCCCCACCGCGGGAACGACAGCCTAGACAGCATGATATTCTGTGGCCCCCGAACCCCCAGTGATTTTCAGATTCGGCCCACTTGCTGTTGAAGTTGAACAGCCCTGCTATAGAGGAACGTTGTGGACACTTTAAATGGAGGGTTCTTTAGAGATTATATTTTTTGTGATGTGTGAAAAACATTTTAGTTTAACGACACTTATATAATGTAGAATCATATAATGTAGAAAGAACCCTTCTGCTCTTCACACTCACAGATTCTGTTTACAAAATCTGAATCCTCAGGGAACAAAAAGGTACTACTAAAGCATCATTCACAGAAACCCTCGTGGCACCTTTTTCTGAGTGAAAGTTGCTTCCATAAAAATGTACCTGCAGGTCGGTTGCTGTTCTTTCGTTTTAGCCATCTGTCCAGTGTCTCTGCGCTCACACTTTCCAGCACAAACTCATCCAGCATCTGAGGGTGCAGGGAAAGGTAGGCCTTCACTTTCTCATCCGTCAGACCTGTCAGAGAGATAGAGAGATAGAGATAGATAGATAGATAGATAGATAGATAGACAGATATAGAGAGAGAAAGAGAGAGATCATTACCAACCTCTGCACTCGCTTGAACAACAAAAAAAATTATAATTACAGATTATTTTTGTACTCAAGTAAAAGTAATGAAATGTCAGAAAAATACAGTTTAATGAAAAACTTCTAAAAGTTTATTAATTATTAAAAAAAAAAAAAAAAAAAAAGTTTATTACTTAATTATTAATTAAGTTTAATATGGAACTGTCTATGGTATTGCTCCACAGAAACCTTTTTAGAACTAAAATGTAAATGAACAACATAATAGAAATATACTTCAATGTAAAAGTATCCGTCTGAGCAAAACGAATCACTTCTCCCTCTGTACCTCAGACTAATTGACTTCAGGTCTGTGTCGTGGACTTCGCAAGACAAATGCATGAACAGAAAGTTGGTGCCTGCTAGTTGCCATGTTAGTCATGCTAACTGGTAGCAGCAGCACTCACTTTCAATTTGACTGAACAGTGATAATGTATCTATTCATCCACACTCAACTGTGATGGGTCAGTTCTAAGATGTGCATTTTTGTTTTAAACCTAAAATATTTTTGGCTAGTGTGTTTCAAAATACAAGTGCAAGTGCAAGAACTTTACTTGCATACTCGGAAGACAGCAAAATTCTGCTACAAATGGTGTTTTTAGCTTGACTTTTCTGTTATACTGCATGCACAGTTAAGGGGGCAAGCCATGGGATCAACCATTAAAAATTCTGGGCAGAAAGGTAGACTTATTAGGGTTGAAACAAACTGAGTGTGAAATTTCTAAACCAGTCCAGTGCCCCATGAAGCTGGAACTTAAAATAGATAGGTTTTGTGCAGCTCAACACTATTCTATGAACAGCAAGCAATGACCTTCAAATAAACATGTGATTTTGTGTTGCTTGTGATTACATTATAAGTGATATTATTTTTATTATTATTACTACTGTTATTATAATTATTTTATATGTGAGATTTGTACAAATCAACTGAGCAGTTAACAATAAGAACCAAAATCAGGAACACATATGAGCATCTTACTGACATAACAAGAAAAGTTATATCTGAAGTTATATTGCAATATTGTATTGCAATACTGGTCTCACTCACTGCTCTCCCAAAACAATCTGTACGGCCTTCCCTACTCGACTTTGCAATGGTAGTCCAGAGTATTGATAGAATTAAACTGACTGTGTGATGAGTGTTGGCCACTAGCACTGCACACATACTCAACCACTGATGCTCCTGATCTAATACATAGGAGTCACAGCTCCTGCAATAAAGTAATACAGAGAAAGGGAGAAAGAATACACAGAAAGTAGGGGGAATAAAACGTAGTCAATAAGCTGGCGAGGGACGGCTTGAAACTTGTGCTAGGCCCTTCATTAGGTCTTAACAGTCTTCACTACTTGATGTTTATATTACAATCATTTGGCTGATGCTTTTATCCAAAGCGACTAACAACATGAGGATACATTCAGGTTTCAGGACAGTGTGAGAACCAGAGGATAATTTTAAGAGCCAAATCTTTATGTAAGAGCAGTGCATGCAGATAGATGATGCAATATAGGAGATGCTCTCTGAGTCTTAAAGGGGACATATTATGCAAAACTCTAGTATAACTTTAGTTATAATAGGTCTACGGGCTATAAAACTTGTCCATGAAGTTCTTTGCACAAAATCACTCACATAAAGAGATATCACCAGCATCATGAGTTTCATGAGCAAGAACTTCATGAGCATGTTTTGTATAGCAGATAGACCTATTATACTTTTTTCTTACGCTAGCTTTATAATCTTACCTATATTCTGGTGCACTAGTGAACTGAAGGTCTTGGGTTCAAATCCAAGGACTGCTAGTGGCACTTTTGAGGTACCCTTGAACAAGGTACCACACCACCACACAGTGCTCCCCAGGCACTGTGTTCCTCACTAATCACTGCTTGGTGAATGGGTTAAATGCAGAAAACAATTTTTGTGCTGTTCACACTGTGTGCTGTGGTGTGTTCACATATGACAAATGGTCATATCACTTGCACTTTAAAGACTGCTAAAATACTTGGTGTGCTAACACTGGGACGTAACTAATGAGCTAGCTTTGTGCAGTTTTAAACGTGGAGTCGATCTTGCGATAATGTTGCTTTGGCTTTTTATGGTGTCGACTATTCACGATCCACAGGAACAATTTTAGCTCTGCTTGCTAGGGTACAGCAGTATATCTCTTTCCCCAACATGTAGGCTAGCTAAATGTTTACTACAGTGCAGTATCTCCAGGGAACAGGAGGCAGGAGGTCCCGCAGGAAGAAAGACGTACGACTCTATTGTGCTTAATAGGCAATTAAGTCCTCGAGCGCTTGCTAAGTGCTGCTGTTTATTGTCTTTGCTGTGGGTGCAGGCGGCCATTTGCTGTGCTAGAGCGCGGTTTTAATGCACTCCGTGGCGTCTGGGAGCCAACACTGACGTCCATCCTTGTATGTGGCCAGTCTCTGTAGTACCCATCCTTTTTCTGTTAACAGTGTAATGTAGAGCAGCCATCATAACATGCCGGCAGTATTGTGCTCCACTCTTTTTATTAGGACAAGTTCAGCTTTGTTTTTCAGGTAGGGCCGGTCTGACTGAGAAATTAACATGGACCTAACTCACAGCCAGACGACGCCAAGTGAGTCATATTGTTTGTGAGCAAAACGCTCACTTTTACAGAGTAGTAAAGCTTATGACTTTGGTGAATTGAAAAAGGATAGAAGCAAGTGATGGGAAAAGATGCCAGAAAAACTGGGGGACTACTGGCTTGTGGCTCGGGACAATAAATAATATTAATTGACTGCAATTCAGAGGCAGTTTATATATGTTTCACATTGCAATTATTGCACTCTCTGAGATAAAACTTAAACTCAAAGCAGAATATGTTGGTTCAGCTATAGACTTGCCTGGACTTGCAACTGCAGCAAACCTTTAACTTAAAAATAGCCTGTCAGAAGCTGCGAAACACTGTAAATGGCAAAGACGTGTCAGCTATTTTTTATTATTAATGCTATGGTAATTAATAAAATATAGTTATGAAGCGATAATGTTCATTCACTCTGATTTATTGTAAGTCCAATTATAATGATATTGACATTTATAGCAGGCTCTTCTTTTTGAAGGGGAAAAATGTTGAGCTATTTTTGTTCTGTCCTTTCTTAATTCTAAAGTTTGCAGCTTAACAGTGAGACTATTAAGCATTATGAACACAAGCAAGTGGTATAAATCGTATAAAGTCTTCATTAACAGACATATAGATGGGCAGTGAATATTAGCTGAGAGGCAGGAATCTTAGAATAGGATTGTCTCATTTTTTTAGTCTGTCCTATGACGTAACTCCATTGTGAGTCAGTGCAAAGTTTGCTGTAATGGAAGAATATTGGGGGGGTTCAGAGAGAGGCGTAGGGAAATGAGGAGTTGGCTGCCCTCTCAGCTAAATTGGCTGACCTTAAACATGGTAGTAACTCCCATTGGAAGAAGGTGGGATTACTCCTGTTAAGCTTGCCTGACTGACTGGCTTCGCAGGGGTGGAGTGCCCTACAGGCTGCGTAGCTTCAATAGACATGTAAAATTTGATTACAATTAATTCCAGTCTGTCAGTGTTTTGGTGGCACATTACATTTTGGTTGTGTTTAGATCATAGACAGCAGGTAACAATCCCCAATTTGTGTGTAGCTGTGGTTCAGACAAAACTATTTTTATATTATTTTGTATTATTTGTTATCAGCATAAGTAGTCTGTTCTAAAGCATAGTAAGGGTTAAAGGTATTTGCGTTGCTTGACTTAATGTGCAAGTTTGAGGAGAATCACAGCTGGAAGGCATGTGTTGTACCCTGCTAACATTAACACACACACACTCCCCCTAAAAACCAGACACCGCACACACAGGGGCAGAGACTGTAAGGCCCGGCTTTTGTCAGGACATTTGTGGAGCTACACCGTGCAGATGAGGGTAGCAAGGGGCTACAGACTGTTTTGGTGCACAACAACAAAAGCTAAACAGATGAGAACGGCAGAGGCTTTGAACAGTAAAATTGAACCAGATGTGCCAAAGACATCTTCACTCACAGCCTTGAGAGCGGGTCTTGGAAAAATAAGCAAAATATTCAATCCGCCTTGCAGTGCCGTCCCAGAGCTGTTGCCTTCGATAGGCTGCAGCCAGCTAGGAGCTTTGTGACCATGTGTCTTTTGGTTCTTGCACAGAGGTTGTGTGTGTTCTTTTAGTTCTTGTATAGAAGCTCCATTCTCCACACTCATACGTGTGTGTGTGTCTGTGTGTGTGTGTATGTGTGTGTGTTTTTTAGGGGGGTGCCGCCGCCTGACGCTGTCCAGACACGAGACAGTGCTCTTCAGCAGCAGAGAGAGCCTCACGAGACTCCCCGAGCCAGTGCTGACGCACATGGGCAGAGTACGGTGCTTAATAAATCAGAAACCGGAGGGGATGATGCAGAGACACACACAAAGGAGAGTAGTGCAGAAGGAGCCACTCGCCTCCTCTTTCTTTTTCTTTAGAAAAGAGTCGAAACTAGGGATGCACTAATATAGAATTCCTGGGCCGATAACAATAATCAATAAATGAGCACCTTGCTGTGTATAAACATTGTAATACATTTACACCAATGCCTTTATATTTATGCCAATTCATTTAGTGTATAATCACTGTTTATTTGCCCAGTTAGAAATATAAACAGGACACATAAATATGCAAATAAAGCCACATTTGTTTTTATTTTTGCCATTTTCCTAAATACAACAAATGAATACTAATTATGAAAAAATTACATATTTAAGGGTGTTCTCTGTAGAAACACTAAGAAATCAAATACCTTAATTTTACCCATTAAAATGACCCATTCAGGAAAATCAAGGGAAAAAGTGCACATATTAAGGCTAATTAAGGGGTAAAACTACTGAATTTTTCTCTTTCTTTTTCAAAGTTGCTCCTTAAAGGGGACATATTATGCTAAACTCACTTTAGTTATAACAGGCCTATGCACAAAATCACTCTCACATAAAGAGATATTACCAGCTTTATTCTTCATAATTTCAGGCCCTTTCAAAATGAGCCGTTTGGACGGATTTGCCTCGGCCCAAAACCAGATTAGTTGAAGAGCCGCCATATGCCGAGCGCTCTGACTACATGCAGAGGCAAGTCACACATGAAGTGTTGTGTCTCCCTACACTTTCTCCTAGACAAAGAATTTTCGATGGCCATGTCCCAGCAGCTATTGGTTTCGTACCTGTCTTCAGCGTTGTGGAGGATCTGTATCTACTGTCTGTGACAAGTCAGTAGATGAGGGAGATGTAAATACTTTCAAATAATGACTTATGTTTCTATCACAGTTAAGCATGAAGTAGCTTGTTTGTTTCGTTTCGTATGTGTCAAACGAGCAGCGTAAGGGGTGGGTGGAGCATGGGGTGGTTGGGGCGTGACCAGCAACAGCTTATTTGCATGAAAGGGACAGAACCCTGAAGCGGCTTATTTTGAAAGGGAAAATCACTCTCATATAAAGAGAAATCGCCTGTTTTTTTCTTCAAAGGACTTCATGAGCATGTTTTGGATAGCCCATAAACCTATTATCACGTTTTTTAAAAAGTGAGTTTAGCATAATAGGTAAAATTAAGGTTAAAATTAAGGGGTCGGTGTCACAAATGAATGGACACTTCATTCAAATGAAGGGGTTTGGTGTATTTTCAGGGTAAATTAAGGTGGGGTTAAGCACATTTTAAGTATATTATGTACTACAGTGAAGGTATGAACTTATGACCAAAAGTACAATAAATTAATGAACAAAACATCATGCATCCAAGGGGTGTCCATAGGTTTGCATATGACTAGACGTGACCCTTTAGAGAACAATGGTTATGGCCAGGACAAATAAAAGTTTCTTCATGTGGTGAAAGGGTTCTTATTCTTCACTGACAACCTGCTGTATACAGGAATTTAAAGGAGCTTCTAAAGTTGTTTTCATAGAGCAGCAATATGTAACATTCTTATAGTCAAATACCTGTTTTCCTATATGGAACAAATAAATAGGAATCTTCCTGATAACTGCAGATATGCTATCTTGTCTTATTGTCCAGCCTGGTGTTACACTCATATACTTATACTCATATGTGAGAAAGTAAAATATGAAAATAATATGTGACCGCCCTAAATGTAATCAGCAGGATCTCTTATCCAGGGACTCTTACATCGTCAGGTAAAACATAACTTCACTTCCTGCGGACTATTATTAGTACTGAAGCAAGTGTGGAGGGCACAGCTCTGGTCCTGGTTGGCTGGAGTCCAGTGCAGTTTGGTAGTTACAGCCTAACTAATAATTGTTTGTGGAAATTCCCCACAAATTTGCAGAAACTACAAATACCCTGCACATTTGTTTTTGCTTTCTTCATGGCAATATAATATTTTTACTCAATTGACTAATTTACTCATTTAATTTACTATAATTTACTAATTTTGTAACATAAATCTTAACATAAATTCAGCTACATTCCCATGTAAAATATTATTGTCTACATATTTTAGTACTGTCGAGAGAACACAAAGTTTCCCATCTTGAGTTTACTTTTACCTTTTTTAAGGATAATGTATTAACGAGAGTTTAAAATTAAAGCGTTTAGCATAATGGGGGCATATTTAGGGTTTACACTATAAAAATTTATAGGCATTTATGTCACAACATCACAAGTTGGCGTTTCTTCACAATTCGGGGGAGGGGGGGGATGGGGGGGTGCTCTTGGAATGGAACCCCTGCAAATTTCTTGGGTTGTCTGTTTTCTTATTGGAATTGCAGTAGTATTCTTGTCTGGTTGGGAATCAATGTTCAGTGTTGCATGTGTAGAGATGTAGTGCTGTTTAGTGTGCTGCACAATCAGCTATAATTCAAATTAATAAATAATTAATGATAGTAAAATAATTACAGAATATGTATTAGCAGACCGGTATACCGTATAGGTCATGATCAGGCTTCTTAATCCTCTGGCATGTATAAATCACATTCAGTTTTTTGCAATGGTACTTATCAGGTAATTGAACAGCAGTTGTCGAACACACAGAGACTGACACAGCTGCTATTATTTAGGTTTTGATTAAATGCAGCAAAATCCTCTCTGCATTTTCCATCCAACCTCAGAAGAGTCCCCGAGCATCAACCTTTCAGCGCTTCCTCCTGACAACTCAAGCCTCTGTCCCCTTTAAAGCCAAAAAAAACCCAAAAACTAGGGCACCTAGCTCCAACCTTTCCATTAGTTTGCAGCTCGACCCCAGAGTCCTTCATAGTTCAGGCAGCATTTTTGCTTTGTTCTTTGTATTTTACTAAGAAAAATAGCTCAAAGAATATATTAGTGGTTAAATCACATGTAACATCATCAAAGCTCCCTGGTGCATCACATGACGACAGAGATCACAACACGAGCCAAGGCCCTTCACTGCTTTTCTGCATTCCCGCTGTTCCCACTTCAGCCCTGCTATTTTTAACAGCACACAAATACACAGAACAAAACGTTTTAAGCACAATGTCCAGTTCTGGTAAAGGGTCCTGTTGTAAGTCTATAAAAATGATAAATGTCTGCAAATCATTCTGTTGTGTGCCTATTCTCCTATGGGAGAACTGATCAACATTCCTACCTCAAACTGGAACTGTAAAGAGCAGGGGTGTTACACTTCGCCTATTAAACTTCAAAAGCAGTCACAGGGCTAAAAAATCCCTTCTGTAGTTTTGCACTGTAGCTACAACTAGGGCTGGGTTTTTCTTGATACCGATAGTAATTAGGGATGAACCCATGTGGGATTTGTATGTCAATAACGTGAATGTATACATTTGTTGATGCTGTATATAAATATTTTACACAGAATACGTACCTGCGTATATCTAAATTAGAAGAATAACCAACTTATTTTTATAAGACTAAAAACAAGCAAATTATTTCAACAAAAGCATTTAAGCACAAAATAAATAAATGCAACAACAAATCAGTTTAAATATTATTCAAATCTAAACATTTGTCTAATGCCAATAGGATTCTTTCAGGTAAAATTCTGTTGATACCAATATGATTCCCCATACATTCCTAATGGCAATAGACATGCTGTGTGTGAAAGTAATTTGTAAACTAAAGGTGTCCTCGAGATACGACACAGATCCGTTCCTAAGACAGTGATGTAACCAGAGTTTTGGTGTTAGTTGAAACACACCCCAGCTTACCAATCCCAACACAGTTGTAAAATCATATTCTGGAACATAAAAGCACAACTAAGCCTCAGGAAAAGGAAAAGGAGATACTTACATTTACGGCATTTATCAGACGCTTTTATCCAAAGCGACTTCCATTCCTTAACTTCCTTAACTACATTCTGCAACTTGGGGTTAAGGGTCTTGCTCAGGGACCCAGTGGTGGTGTGCTGAAGGTAGGATTCGAACCCATGACCTCT
>JBBJLR010000153.1:6796063-6806448 GCA_037577145.1 Brachypetersius gabonensis
GAGTAGACAAATATGTTTGCTTTGTGCAGATTTATAAGAGTATTAAAAACAGTATATTTAATACAGGTGCGATTAAATGTGTGATTAATCACGAGTTAACTATGGCAAACATGAGATTAATCGTGATTAAATATTTTAATCGACTGACAGCCCTAATATATACATATATATATATATATATATAAAGCTGTTGGTAAAGGAGAGGTAGACATTATGACTTATGCATCCTTCAAAGTCCTGCACCAATACGCTTTCAACAAATTCTTCCTAGCAGGTCAGATGCTAGATTGCAAATAGAGTAAACTTGAGCCAAATCAGTCTTTTTATTTCAGCACCTCATTGCCTCTGCCACATAACCACACTGTCAATACACATGTACTGCAGTGTTGCTGCAAAGAAAATGACAGGGTAATAATCATGTGTGGAGGAAACTTCTCTATAACAAACTGAGCCACCACATCAGTGCGGAGCAGGAGTGATGTGGGTGGGAACCTACCACCGCTCGGCGCTGATGCATTAAGAAAATGTAAAACAGAAAATGTCAGCCAAGCCTTTGTTGAGTGTGACATAAAAGAGCCATTTATGTCATTTTCCCCTTTTATGTCATATCCCTCCCTCTCCTGTTATTCAGTGCCCTGTGTGGAGCCTCGTAATGAGGATATGCTGGCAAGGCAGTGGTTATGATGTCATCTTCCGCTGTTTAGGTTTTGCAAAGCCATGTGCCTATTATGACCAAACCTTACTCCTCTAAACACCGGTAAAATGCCAGGTTCTGACCAGTGAAGAAAACGGAGCAACGTGCATTAGGATGTGGCAGCTGCCGAGATCTCTAATCATGGCCAGATTCTGCAAACAAAGCATTTATTCAGTCCCCTGAAATTATTTCATACTGAACTGAACTACACCTGCCTATTTCACAAGAGGCCGTTCGGTCTAACCTGTAACATTGGGTTTTCTGTAGCTAAGACAACTGCTGAAACACAGTTCACAAGGTTAAAGACATCCAGGCACTTTTGTTTATTTGCTTCCTTGACTCTCAGCTAAGTCACTTTTGCTTTCTGCATATTTCCAGAGTGTTTGCAAAATATTGATATGTCTTCTCTTGCATAGTAACTGTAGTCCTCTATCAATTTTTATATATACTTGTCCCAGTAATGCAGTGGGCTGTTATGTGAGTAGAGATTAAAATGCAGATAGCTGCTGAATCACTGGTGCCACAGCAGTCACCCTCACAAGCAGAGTTTCTCAAAGTTTGCTGACTGTTTGAAATAACAGAATAAAAGAAAATGCCATTTGCTAAAAGGATTATCATTCAAATCATTCAACATAATTTTACCTACATGTTACCAGATCAGGGGTTGGTGGAGCCAGACTACTCATTTCGTCATTTTCTGTTGTTTATCTGGAACCAGGTTATAATGTTTGCTGGCTAAGGATGACAGCCCAGACTACCAGCTCATCCTGGGGGATCGCACAGAGTTCCCTGGCAAATCAAGAAACATAGTCCGCTCAGTATGTCCTGACTCTGCTCCATGCGCTACTCCGAATTACTCTTTACAGGGAGACACCCAGATGCCCAAATCACCTAAACTGGCTCCATTCAATGCAGAGGAGCAGCAGCTCTATTCTGAGCTCCTCCGGAATACATGAGCTCCTTTTCATCAAAGGACTTTTTTTTTTGAGAACAGGGCTATGGTCCCCTAAAAGAAGGCAAGAAATCTTGGTGTCACGCTAGATGAAGAACTGACATTCTTGTTGCATGCTGACCGCCTCTCTAGGACATGCAGATGCATTCTGTAGATCAGAAGAATCCGACCCTTTCTCACCACTGAAGCCACACAGTTACTCATCCAGTCTCTGGTCATTTCCAAAATGAACGACTGCAACTCTCTACTGGCAGCACTGCCACTGATGGTAACAAAACCCCTTCAGCTGATTCAGAATGCAGCTGCGATGTTCGTAAATTCCCACCCACCACGCCTCTACTACGGAACCTTTACTGGCTCCCTGTCGCCGCTCGCATTAATTTCAAAACCTTAACACTCGTCTTCAAAGCCAAGAACGGAACCTGCTTACTTATCAGCACTGATCAAGCACTGCTGGTGGTCTTCAAGCATCATCTGAAGACCCGTCACTTCAAAGAGCACCTTGGTGACTAACTGGTCCTCTCACTTATCTCTTATACATCTTTTCCTATATATTAAAAAAACATAGAGCACATACCCTCTTAACTGTTTTTCCTTGTGTATCAACTGCTGACATTTTTTGACAGGGCTTGTTAAGGCGTGTAACTTAGCTAGCAGTAACTTGGCTACTGTTACGATCGGGCTCAGGATCGCAACACAAATAACTTTAATGGAGGACACGGGAGATTGCAAAAATAATTAAAGAGTTTAATTAAGAAAAGTATACACAAGTGAAATAAGTGCATTAAAAAGAAATACTAAGGAACAAAACCAAATCGTATGGCAACATGCAACAGGCACCTGAGCACAAGCACCGTTGTTCCCAAAGTCTGTCCCTTTTCAACGGGAACCAATCAGCTGCAGCCTTAACGAGCGTCAGGTGTAGCGGCTTGCAGGAGCAGCAGCAGCACTCAGAGCAACACGGTTACAGATGTTGAGTCTAGTTTTATAGGTTTGAAGAACAGATGTGAACTATTTAAGCACTGGTTTACGTTGAGTACTTCTTACGTAAAATAGAACTAACATTTATATGGAAGTATGCTAAAAATTAAACAACACACAGACCTCCCTCCTCTGAATGTATTGCTTCTTCTTTATCTCACAACTGAGAGAAGGCAGGCAAAGCAAACACTGTCTACCACTTTATTGTAAAACATAGCTTATAAATATAATATAAAAATAAAATGGCTTTATATTTAGTTACTAAATGTCTGTATTGAGTGACTGAAATGTCCTGCTGTGATAAGCTGGGATAGATTCTGTTTTACACTCAGTGTTTGTTATCACTTAAGAGAGAAATCAGTATCTACACTCCAACTGTTAGCTCTGCTGCACTAAAGTTCCGCTCACTTCTGCTGCCAGTACATAAAATGCTTAACACATTTTGGGCGAACTCAACAAACAAGTGAAACACATCCAACACAGAGAATGCAAGAAATCTATGAAATCTACTCCTTAAAAAATTACTCACTACAAATAAAGCAAGCCTGATATTGTAATGGGCACCGTTGAGCTGTATTTCCATAATGATGCTGTAAGTCATTTCAATTTCTGTAACTCTTAATCTGAATTCATCACAAAACAGGAAAGACATGATCTGCAAATCACGAAACACAATTTCAGAAGACTTCCTGTAACGTGCCCTGTCCATTTAATCAGTAGTCTAGATTTTTACATTTTCACTGTGATGGTCAATGATAAAAGTCAGTCGATAGTGTATTTAAATATACTGGTCCTTATTGTTTTCTAACAACAAGAATTTTTTTCTTATGAATGCATAATTTTTAATATAACTTTCCATGTGTTCTGGATGTCTAGCATTAAAGGGTTAAAACAAGTAATGTTAGGCTTTAGCCTTAAGCCTATATTCTAATATTTAGAATCTTGTAAATACAACCTGAATCAGGTGTGCAAGAACAGGGCAGTAACTCGGCCCTGCAGGAGCACAGAATTGAGCTGAGTTGAGGGATGGAAAGCAGAAACATATGGAAGTCATTTATAATGCAATAACTACCGCTTTGCCTGTGTGCTTGTGTTAGCAGTGAAGTAAGCATTAGTAATCTTTATTTGCTGGAAAAAAAGAAAGAAAGTGGATAGCTGAGAAATCAAGACTGATCCTAGTCTTGTTCCAGCAGGGAATGTCACGAAATGTTTACTGCTATTATTTTTATTTTTAATTATTATTATTATTATTATTATTATTATTATTATTTTCATTATTATTATTATTCAAGCACATTAACGTTCTCCTTAAACTAATCCAAATAATGACACACAATGCATGCACTATTGTTCATGTAAAGCATGGATGTTACAGTTCATCAAAGACCCCACACACACCATTATTTGTTTCACTAATTAGATTTTCTTCTTTGTCAATAAATGAAATGACGTGACAGCATGCTGGGTAGGGCACAGCTGTCATTATTAGATCCCTTGATGGACTGAGCTGAGTATTTCTGAAAAGAATACAATTCTGCACATAAAAATGCTGTTTTCACACATCAAAGCCATCTCTTATTTATTTTGGACAAAGAGATTAACTGTATGGTATTAAGATCATTGAGTATTTCTGTTCAGAGAGTGACAACATGATACAGCATGTAATTGTGATATCAGTATATTACAATATTGTGATGTGTAATATCCATATTTATCCATATTTATCAATTTTATCCATATTTTACATACATCATTCAGGCCTGAACACATTAATAGCCTTGACTCTGATGGGTCTTTAGCCTGCGCTAATTGTTCCTAAGCTTAGGAGATCATAACCTCTTGGTGACATCATGCCCCCTCTATTTATTACTGACTCACAAACACAGTAATGAGAACTATCTTATCTATCTGAAGTGTCTTGACTGACAACATCACTGAACAAAGCTATTGGCTGCTGAGAATCTTAGTATGAAGGAAGCCAAAGGCTGTTAGTTGAAGTTTCTACAATAACGTTAAGAAATATGATCCGGAAAATCATATTTAGAATACATCTGATGACAACAGCTTTTGAAACCACAGCTGATTATGCTGTGATTAAATACAGTGTGGTACAAAACAGTATTAGGTTCATGCAATCCATTAAAGATAAAATGTTTAATGAATATGTTGAATATTTAACACCATTTTGAGGTTAGGGCCTGGTTGCCAAAGGGGACATCTTGATTGAATTTTGCAATGCAAGAAACCTTAAAGGTACTTTCAATTTCAAAAGTTACTTTTCTAAATGATTTAGAGTTACCTTTAGGATACTGCTTAGGAGCTGGAACAATGTAACTGCTGTAAATTGGTGGAGGAATAAATCTTGTAGATTGACGCAGAGGCACAGAACAACAATAGAGAAGGCCTGTGATAAATTATGGCTCTCCTTGTCCAGCTGCAAGGATGCAATGCAAGTCATCAGTGCTACTATAGCCTTCATTTCTGATGAATGCAGATTATTTGAACTGTCTCAGTGGTCATTAGAGAATTCTTTGTGGTGCTGCATCTGGAAAGCAACAGGCGTCAGACCATGAGATTTCCCACTGAAAAAAAAGGGAAGCATTTTTTTTTAAACTCATGCGTCATTTTCACTTGAAATGCACACATCAGTGCATCACATCATCACCGTTTGATTTCAGTTTTTCTCACGTTAAGCATTAATTGTGCTGACGTGAGATTTCTATGAATGTAGAAATAATACACATAGTTAATTCAAGTAAATTCAGTGCATCTGGATGCACACACCCCACACACAGCTGTACCCTAATGCATCTTTTTGTGAACTCCTCCCTACAGTGTGCTGCTGCAGCAGGTTACAGACTTGCACTGCAGTCTGCAGTCTTTGTGTGTGCACTCAGAACACACACACGCACGCAGGCACGCACGCACACACACACACACACACACACATTCTCTCTCCCTCTTTCTCTCCCAGCGTCTGCTGTGACGATCCACAGGACAGCCGGAGCATTGACGTCAGAGACAGGCCTATGAAAAAACGGGTCCCTTGGGGCTCGGGGAAGTTATGCTCATGTTCACAGCTCCGATAGCAACTATTTCAACTACGACAATGCCCTGTTCGGAGTCAAGCACTCAGTCTCTTGCTTTTTACACAGCCTAGGAAAACACAAAAGAAGCAAAATTCTCTTTTCCAAAAGCGAATAAATACCATCGCATGAAATGTAATGGGAACGAAAAAGCAACATGCATGACCAATTCTCCTTGCAGAGATTGCCTTTGTAAGCAGAGTGCAAACGTCTTGCGTTCCGTTATTTTTCCTTGATTCAGTTTTATTTTAGAATGATATTTACAGTCATTTTTGACCAAATCAGATGTGCATCTATTACTGCATAGCCACAGGGACACACAGGCCAAGCTGGGGTTTTTTATTGTAAAGAAAAAAGGCTCATAATAAAAACGAGCCTTTTGAAATGCTGTAATATAGTGAGTGGGTAAATGGGCCTGACGTACTGCTGATGCATATGGAGATTAGAGTGACGCTGAGTCAACGTTAAAGTGCTGCGTGTGCGTGTGCTGTAAAGAGCATATGAGCGGAAGGTGCCATAATGAGAGAGCTGGGGGGGGGTCAACTCTCAATGTTAATCTCTACAGTTGCTGTACTGTCGTTAAAAGTAAACCAGGATGGAGTTTCAAAGCTTACGAATAAAAGAGAAGTACGTTTAGTTTGCAAGCCCTGTAATTAGCTCAAAGCTCTTAAGCAAAATCGTTATTATTGTTGCATTTGTTGATGGAGGATGAGAGAGAGAAAAATCTGTGCACCACCTTTAAGATGGAGTTGAGAATCAGTAATGGGTGAATGAAAGAGAAAAAGATAAAAGGAAAAAACGGGGGAAAAGAGAACAGGCACAAAACGAGCTGAGGTGAACGTTGCAGTAGGAGGAACTGCAGAAAGCACATGAATCAAAAACCCATCTAAGCCAGTGAGGGAGAAAAAAAAGGATGAAAAAAGGGAGCGGGGGAGGGAGGGATGGAGGAATGGAGGGAGAGATGGAGGGGGGCTATCTGCGTCAGAGCTGCAGCCAATGCAGTGAGAGATGGGGCAGGCTGGAACGAGAGACGCTGTTACTGCCACTCAGCCAGGGCCTCCTGTCCCTACACTACAGGGAACTGGCACACACTGCTGCAGCACTACTGCTAGAACACACACGCAGGCTCCTCCACAACATACAGACGTATGCGCATTTTCAGACCAGTGTTCATGAAAAACAATTGATGGCATAGTTCAGCAATAAAACACATTTACGCCATTTTTCTCAAATGTAAAAAACAGCCAAGGCATTAAAATTTACTTTTTGCACTAGAGAACTTTGATGCTAATGAAGCTAACAGGAAATTGTCTTTGAAAATTCTTGCTCGCTTCATTAGTTGAGTGTTTAGGGTGTAAAGTTTGATTCTTTATGTGTGAACTGGAGCTACAAGGTTCATGTAATTAGCAAGTAGAAACATATTTTATGAAATTCATTGATATCTACATAAGCCTTGTAGCTCCAGTGCATGCTTGGTGTCTGTACTTTACTTGTATAGATTTGTACTTAAGCTACAAGGCCACTGATCCTTAAAGGTAACTTGTGGAATATTTCTACATTAATGCACATTTGGTGTCAAGCTTAATGTACCTAACAAACAGAAGCTTAATATTTGTTAGGTAACCTCATAGGTCTAGTGCTGAGCGAAAGAAGCAAAATTCAGACATTATTGTCTTATCCTGGCTCATCAGCCATTTGGGCTCCGTGTTTATTCCTTTAGTGGTGCCATAACCATGCTGGCATTATTTCTGTGCATATATCAGGCGAGACAGTAGATCTTTCTAGTAAAACTGAAGTACAAAGAGCACTATATTAGTAAATGTTATATTGTGATATTAGTGTTAGAGTGTTTATAAGTGGAAGTTGGTTTCTCAGATACAGTGGACATTTTGGATTTCTGAGAACCATGATATCAGTTAAGTGACCACCAGCATGCTAGTAGTATACAAATGTAAAAATACTAGGAAATGTGGTTATGAGCCTTAGTGAAGATTGCATCTTCTTTTACTGGCACAGATGCCATATTTCTGTTTGCTGTTATTTCAGTCTAAATGTTTTCTATTTGAGCAACACATTGTACATGTAATGAAGAATGAAACAGAATGTCATCAGAGCAGAGACACATGGACAGGCCTTAGTGAAATACTGTAAATTGTGATAAATGTACAGTTCTTTCATTTTGGCAAAGCACCTCTCATTTCACACGTCTGCTGTACAATAAAAACACCTTTAAACACAAGCGTTTTAGGCCAATAAGAATATTTTGTAAGCTAATAAATGTAACTTTCTGCACAAAACGAACAATGAAAATAATCAGTCCAAAAAAGAAAGTCTGTAGACTCATGACTCGAGTACACTCTCGGCCTCTGTAGTGAAAGCTTTATGCTTCTTTTTGGGGGCCATTATTGCCCTTGGCTGTGGAATTAGGCTTCACTGAAAGATCCATTCATTCTGAACCTAATTGTAGCTCCTTGTCAAAGTAGCAAAACACACAGTTATTTGCCAAAGTGTTGCAGCTGCCCTTTAACAAGACTAATACTCTTCAAAACAGTAATAACACACTTTTATGAGTGCAAATGACATTTCAGACTTTGGAATTCTTGTGATTTGTGGGAAAACTCACAAAATGTCAGGAGTGTTTAATTTGATTTGGGTATGAACATCAGGCTCCACTGTTTGGCTAATGCTGTTTGTGATCAGGAATGCTTGTTCTGCCTGTGCTGATATAATGCTAATCAGGGTGGACAAAAGCACAGCTGATTAGGACCTATTACAGTGGGGTCTATAACTGGACAGAATGCAAAACATCACTCTTTAATCCCACCTATTGTACCATCTAATCCAACGTCACGGCAATCCCAAAGCACCTAACACACGTTTCCCTTTACGTTTGCTTTCCACGTCACTGTGGCACCCTCTCAGGACACTGCACAGGATGTATACTCACACATACATACACACTCACACACGCACACACACACACACACACACATATGGCATCCACCGAGACCAGTGACCTGGAATTTTTTCACACAGAGGCCGCTCCCAACCTCAATCTTTGCCCTCATTAACTCCGAGAGCTGATTATGATGATGAGTGTGACACACGTCAGCAACCTCCCGGAGGGCAGGAAGCAAGAGAAAGAGTGAGTGAGAACGGGCAAGAAAAACAAACAGTGGGTATGAACTTGAGTGTATTTCACGTTGCTTTCTGCTTATGTCTGTGAGGGACGTCTAAAAGAGCTCAGCGTGCAAAGTCACATCGAAGCCGCTGCAATTATTACTGCCAAACACACACTTACACACACAACGATCCCGACTGATATTCATTGTTCTCTTTGAGCCTTGGCCCAAAGTCACTTTCCGCTCCGCTACAGAAGCCTTTACTGTCTGAAATTTAGCTGAAATTACTTTAATAGCGTCATGTGGTCAAATTCAGGAACATAATAAGAATATTATGGGACCCAGCGATATAACTTATATGAAAATTATTTTCCTACAATTATGACAATGAAACTTGCTTGTTTACTCACTATTCTTACATCTCAAAGAGCTCTAAAGATATATCATTCCACCCTACACCATCTAATGCTAACCTTTTAGATTTTATACAAGATCTTACTCAGAAATTATTTCATTTTAGAGATTGTGAAGGGTGTGTTTGAGAAAAGTTAGCATGGTTGAATGGCATCATGAATGAAAGGCAGATAAATAAATGTTGTGTTTATTGTTGATGGAAATTATGGTATGTTATTAAGAAACTGGATCTTTCTGTGACTCATTGGTGTGCAGTTGACAGTATTTAGATGAGTGGCCGAGTAAAGATTTTAGAGTGCCTATGATGGACCCCTCCCAACCCCTGCTACTGCCTTACAGGAAAAAATACATGGCAAACAACATTATAAACACAACATCATGCTGCAAACTATTTGAACTATTTTAAGGATTATAATGTAAAAAGACTTTTACACACTCCATTCGGATACATAGACTTTCATATGGAGTTGGTCCCCCTTTGCAGCTGCTATAATGGTTGCGCCCCCAGGGTCATGGTCTGGTCTGTTTTTTTAACAAGTAATAACTTTGGTTTTATATTTTATTTTATTACATTAAGGTTTAAGTTTTACAGATTTACAGAAATATTTGAGCAGCAGGTGTGTGACTGTGTTAAAGGGGAAAAAACCCTGCTGTTTGAAAAGCTCTTTTTTTTGTTTAAAGTACTTGCAAAACAAATGTTATTGCACTTTTGTTCATATACCAGTAGCTTAAAAACAAAAGTGCCCAAAACACTACTTTTGAATTAATTATTTCATTTTTAATACAACAATGCGATTTTTTTTTTTTAAAGCGTTGCCCAGCATTAATATATTTATATATGTTTGTACACAGTGGAGATCCAGGAACACGGCGCCTGGGAAGCAGTGTGTGGTGAGGGTATCTTGCTCAAGGGAACCTCAGAGGTGCTTAGCAGTCTTGGGAATTGAACCAATGACTTCCTGGTCGTAGGGAGAATGCCCTAACCATTAGGCTACCAGCTGCTGTATATATAGTGGAGGAAATAAGTATTTGACCCCTTGCGGATTTTGTAAGTTCCGCGAAAAGTCTCAGAACAGTATCATTTTAATGGTAGGTTTATCTTAACAGTGACAGATAGCACATCAAAAGGAAACTTG
>JBBJLR010000153.1:6823477-6840259 GCA_037577145.1 Brachypetersius gabonensis
GTGTGTGTGTGTGTGTGTGTGTGTGTGTGTGTGTGTGTGTGTGTGTGTGTGTGTGTGTGTGTGTGTGTGTGTTGTCTATATGCAAAAAAAGAATCATGAATCATGCTGTAAGGTTGATTAAGCACATAAAACAGATGGATAGAATATAACAGGATTTATCGTGTATACATTAAAGTTTTTAATTCTTTATAAACAACTACTGTTTTTTCTACTTTAATAAAATCAGTCTGTCTGTCTATTGATCTGTTAATGCCTACTGTCAGATAATACAGTTATTTAGAAGCCTTTTATGGGACCTTTAAAGTAAAGTAAAATGAGAAACAAAATGATTATATAATGTTCTGATATGTCAAACCAGATAAGGTAATTTAATAAAAAATCATCTTTCAGCATACTGAACTACTTCAACAGAAATGCAGTGCTGAAGTGCTGACATCGATGACTTTACTTCATGAGACATAATTGGTCCATGTCTTCTCAGTGAAGTCTTTACCCTGAAAAAGAATGTAGATAACTAAAACTAAGTAATCCATGAATACGAAGTGGACAAATGAGCCATTAACAATATATGACTTCTTACCAGTGAACTGCTATGAGGGTAAACGTCTTCTATGGACAAAGGCACCTCTGGGTTAGAGGCTTCATAGTAGCCAATCTCTGAGTCTTCAGACTGCTGAGCACTGCAGAAATGAGTGAAGTTAGCATCATTCACAGTGACTGAATTGTGTGTTGATGATGACCAGTCCTTACCTGGTCACCTGGCCTGATGGTGTAATTGGTTTCTCCCTGAACTGTTCTGGGCTCTCTTGCAGAGATAGTGGTGGGAGTGGAGGACCTCCAGGACATTTCGATTCTTTAGTTTTGACCAGACACATGCGCTCCAGCTGTTCAGCGAGGTGAAATGTAAATTGGTAAATCAATAAAACCTCCATATTTCCTGATTTTTATATTTGCATGTCATGTTGCACTATATGGACAAAAGTATTGGGACATGTGACCAACTTTAATGACATTACATTCAAACATATCTTTTTGTGGGAATTTGTGCTCATTCATTCTGTAGATCATTTATGAGGGCAGGCACTGATGTTGGATGAGAAGACCTGGATTACAATCTCCGTTCCAGTTCATCCCAAAGATGTTGGATGGGGTTGAAGTCAGGGCTCTGTGTGATGCACTGTGGCATAGTCATGCTGGAATAGGAAAGGTCCTTCCTGAAACTGTGTTGGAAGCATGGCGTTGGTTAAAATGTCTTGGTCTGCTGAAGCATCAAGATTGCCCTTCACTGGAAGTAAGGGCTCTAGCCCAAACCCTGAAAAACAGGTGTGTCCCAACACATTTCCATATAGTGTATGTTCCATACAGTCTGTGTGGAACTAACCAGGTCACTGATGCTGTCACCATTATCGTACTGCAGGGTGAGTCCATTTTTATGTAGCAGTCTGCTCACAGAGAAGAAAAAAGGCATAAATGTTAAAGTTAATACAAAAATGATGCACAAGCAGTTGCAACAAAAGTATTAGTAACTCTTCCCCACTATCTGTTTCACACCCACTGACCTGCGTGTGTGAGCCATGTGGGAGAGGGAGAGGTCATGCATTAGACGAAGCTTGTGCTGGGTCATGGCTGCCGCATTTGATTTGCTAATCGACTCCTTCACTCTCTGTTTGGTCATCAGGCAACACAAGGCATGACATGGGAATCCAAACAATAGTGTAATTTAAGTGAAAAATGATTACACTAAGCTAATGTTTGAGCAACGTCCCAAGTCAAATGATCTACATACAACAAACTTCAATGTGGCGTTTTTCACAAATAGTGCATTATTTCTATTTAACAAAAAATTACCATCAAATATAAGCATCATAGTCTTAGCACAAGCTACATCAATAGGATCACTTAAGTAACTGTGCATTAAAATGTGCAGAAGTTAGCATTGGTAGGTGGTTTGGGCTTAATTTCACTAAATTCACAACGGGATTTGTGCAATATACAACTCAACTGTATAATATGTGAATTGATTGAATGTTATATAATTATTTATTAGACTAATGTGCCTGTCAAGGAGTTGCATTATTGTTCATTCAAAAAATTATTGGATTTTTTTTCTACTGTCTTATTATCTTTTATTCTTTCTTGTTGCTCTGAGCATGCTAAGGGCTCTTAAATTTCCCTCAGGATAAATAAAGTTCAGTCACATCTTATCTCAGCATCAACATCAAGTCATTTGACCAGGGAACCCAAACTTTTGCGAACGACTGTGTAAGCAGATGCTTGGTTTGTCAATGAGAGCAAACACACTCCATTATTAAGTACAAAATAGGAGGACACCAAATACCACAAGTAGAATGTTGGTCTTGATCATCTCCAAAAAGTTGGATTGTAGAGTGGAAAACCTGGGGACCTGCAGCTCCTGTGAGAAGATCTGTTGAGGTAAAAGTTGATTTGAAAGGGCACTTTAAGTGCTTTTCTCCTGTTCTCTGCAGCATTGCATGCAAATCTCTGCACCGTTATTGTGTGGAGGGGTTGATATGGTAACAGGTATTAGTTCAGAGATCAGAGGTGATGAGGAGAATGTCACTTCTCACAGTTCTGGGGTGTTAGCCTCAGCACCTGACCCTCCACCACTCACACGGCCCCTGCATACAGCCCAGTGTGTGACGGCTGGGGGGAGGGAGTGAGGAAGAGAGCTGTTGAAAATGTAAGTGAATACTCACACACCTACAGTCCACACACACGAAGAGCACTACACATTCACCGTTAGAGCTGGGTTACACAGTATCAGCCTCTACTTTACAAAGCTGGAGTTTTTGGTATCATTTACAGATTGTAATTGTGTAACCATACAGTTAATACACAATTCAATCAGAATATTACATCGCAAGTTATCCTTGCATTAGTTTTATATTCTGTATCATCAGGCTCGAGTCTGCACTTGAAAAACAAGCCTGCGACATAAAAAATGTCATCAAATTTAAATCCCAACAAAATATCTCCTCTTCTACCCTTCAAAACAAATAGAATATCAATTGAACGTTTAGAACTGACACTTTCCAGAAAATTTCTCTGCTTGACTCAGTAAACTAGTAAGGAAATATAAAATTAAAACACATATTTGATGATGAACAATTGTTCAGAATAAAAAAAGAAAATTTATGTGGGAAAGTTTTTAACTTTCAATGTAAATTACTTCAATAATTTACATTATTTAATCAATTTAAATTTATTTTACTATTTAGTTCGTTTGGACCTTTTCTATTGATCAGATCATGATGGGTGAAATTTTGACATGGTCTTTTCAAATGATGTATAAAATAATAAATCACACAAATGCAGACACTAGTTGGTTTTGACAATTATATGTAAGTATACTTTCCCCACAATTAAGACTTTTTACTTTTGACAATACACATTTGAGGTCAAATGTATTGCATCATTTTTTCAGTTCTAGTGTGAGCAAGCTGTCTGCCCCCTAACCCTCTGGTCCAGCTCTTGTGCAGTCTGCCCACTGTTTGCCTTCTCTCTCCCCCTCCACCCGGGTCCTGCTCTGTTTGCCCACATCCACCCTGGCGAGGAGGTGTGAGAAAAATGAACGCCACGCAAGTGTCTGTAGAGGCTTCCAGCACTTTTCCATCCTGTCTCTCACCCTTCTGCTCTCCTCTCTCACTCAGGCTCTCCGCAGGTGTGCATGGCAAAAGATGGCTTTCTCAGTCTCAGTGGACTTTTCCACTCTCAGTTAACTCACAACAGAATACATTAGAGTTCCAGGGAACTAATGGACACATTAATTAACGTAATTATTCATAAAAGGAATCAAATTCACTGGAATAAAAGTTCACAGGAGTTATTCATACACTGTGAAAGATTTATTTTTTTATTTTTTTGTTCAACCCAAACGGTTTCTTCAAGTGGTAACAAGCAATTAAAACCAAGAAAACACTACTAGTATGAGATTTTTACTAGAAATGATTGTGCCCTGTCAGGATCTTTCTTATCTGATTATGACCAGTACACTACAGTACAAAAATGGAAGGAGAAGTGCATCTTTAAAACATCCCTAACAGCAACTTGTTAATGCTAATCAGCGAATCAGTGTGATTCTGGAAAAGCTGAAAATGGTGAAACATTCTGTCGAAGTGTGTAATGTGCATGAGAGAGAGGGGAGATCGGAGTTGACCTTTGCAGGTGTGTTTGTCTCCCTGCGCCCCCGCTCAGTGTGATCAAGGCTCATGTGGTTTTGACACTTACACTGGGAAACTTTAGCTTAGTGTGCTCCTGTTCCTGACTCTGTTTGCCAGGGAGACAAGGAGAGTTGGCCTGTACTCCTCCTCCACTCTCTGAGACTGCTGCCTGCTAGACAACACAGGAGACACAAAGATATCATTCAAAAGAACATACACCACAGTTCTCACTGTGAAAGGTGACTTTAAAATCATACAAAATTATCCTTCTTTTACATTTGGGACTAATAAAGCATTATCTTATCTTTACAGTGAAAGTGTAAGATAGGTGATATTAACATGTGCTAACAGGGTTAGCCTGAAAATCTGTGTTTTGCTTTCCCCATGTGGTAAAATGTATATGTATAACATATTTTAAAAATCATGTGTGTGTGTATGTGATATATATGTATAGATGTGAGTGTGTGTGTAAGATTCATACGCATGTATATACATATTAACATATATATTTATAGGTATATAATATACGCTATAGAATTGATTCTATTGGTTATGCTGTGTCTACTTTCTTCTTGTGTACTGTCCACTTTGCTGCTGTAACAATGACAATAAAGGGGACTAATGAAGGGTTATCTAAAGCTTTTTTCCCCTCTTTAACAGTCCTTACCTGCGTTTTATTTATTATTTATAATGACTTAAATGATTTATTGCAAATGTGTGTATTACCATATTTTATATTGTAACCCTGTAATCCACTTAAGGCCAGACATCAAAATTATTTTACTCTGTGCAAGGGGTATTTAGGCACATTGGTTCATATCAATCCTAAAAATCATAATACAAATAAAGTGATAAAATTGCTACAGCACACAGGATTTGTGGCTCGTATCATTTGTTTTCAATGTATTTTCCAGAGCCAGAGCCCTATTCTTGCTAACCCACCCCAAGGTCCTTGATTAAGGTCACCGATTCTCCACAAATAGGGTGCTCCCTTACTATCTGCTCCCTCCAAGTTGTTGGGTGCAGGCTCAGAGTGAGCATTAGGATGTTAATATATTCCTAATGATGTGCTACTTCTCAAGAGTAGCCTCGGCACAGCCCTGCTCACGCCCGATAACACTGCGCACCCGGGTGAGGACACACTTTGTCTGCTGGGTGCAAACTGGCCCTCCAGAATGCGTTGGAGCAGAGCATAGTTTACTCACATCAGCATGTAGCAACTAGCGGGCCTGTATCAAGCCTATCCACACATAGAGGGAGATAGGAGCTCAAAGATTAAGATATATTGAGATTCAGGGGCAGAATTCATGAGGGTTCATTGTTTTCATGTTCTTATTCATCACCGTTCCTTCAGAACGCACTAAACAAACACATCATACAACATTAAGAATCTCGGTGGTGCCCGTAAGTTGTGATCTACAGGCTAATGGGTCCACCAGCCCAGTGATCTACAGGCTAATAAACACAACCAAGCAAGTACTGGTGTAACTCTTACCTCACTCATCAAACAAAACCATAAAACCTTTATTCAGCACAACATGTTAGAGACACTTTTTTGTCCATTCAGCCAGGAGAAATAGAGCCAAACTCAGGTAAGGTGTGTAGATAGTCAGGTAGCCTTGCTCACTTAAGCTTTTAGTTATTTCTGCCGTTTGAGTTGTCCATTTAAGACAGTTATCATGGTTAAATATCATATATTCATCTGTATTTACTAACTAATTTAGTAAATAATATTCATCTGTATTTACTAACTAATTTAGTAAATAATATTCATCTGTATTTACTAAGAATCCAAAGCTCCACTAAAAATCAAAATTAAATCAGAAGGGGATCTTTAAACCACAAAATCTCATTCTGTAGACTACTCCAGAACCACTGTAGGACGCGGGTATGCATGTTAAAAAAGAGATCATTTTAAAGGTGTCCTTTATCTCCATCAACAAAGGTTTTGCTGGGGCATCTGCACTGTGTGTTGTTTGTTTTGTACGGCTCCTTCACATGATTTAAAGAAACGTATTATACTCCACTCAGCCCATTGACTGATGTTAGGAGCGGCCATATTTGCCCGTCCATCCCGAAAATAAATACATGCGAAATTCAACAGGTCGAGGAGACATCGTGACTCATGGTCTTTCATGGAAAAGAAACACACCATAATGAATAAATAGACACACATTGGTTAACTGTTTGTTCTTAGATATAACTTATAGAAGCTCGGATGTGCCCGTCCTCTGAGCAACATTATTTTTTCCCACCGCAGTGAGGAATGTTCTATAGACGAGGGGTGGATGGTGCAGAAAGCCTGCAGACGAGTGGTCAGCTCTGCTCTTGGCTCTTCCTAATGCTCTAAACATTCAGAGCCTTCGGGAAGCAGGCTAACACTACCTCACAAACATCGCTGGGCATTTAGTGGACATGTTTTAACTGATTGGTGTCCACCGGAATGGCTGTGCACTTTACGTCTGTATGTCACTGTAGACAACAAGCCACAAAACAGTTTAGACCATCAGGCAGAGGGAAATCTCTTTATAAGAAGTTTAACAACATGGAAATTATGCAAACATTATTTTTGTGCATGAAATTGTATGAGGGTCTGTTTAGCAACAACCAATCAGTAGTAAGGATGGTAGCCTAAAATGACCTGAAAATGACAGAAGGCCCTAAATGAAATGTGTACAAATATTTCTTATATAGACTTAATAACATTTATCTTTATATTTATACATATAAATCCATATCATGTACTCATGTTGTAGATTGTACATCATTGTCTGTTATATTGTTTAGTATATTGTTCATTGTTGTTTTCTGTTGTGCATGAGAGACACCATTGACCGGAATCCAGTTCCTTTTATGTGTTCAGTCTCATACTCAGCCAAAAAATAAATTCGATTCTGATTCTGATGACCCAGAATGAATGAGCCGAGACTGAACTTTGCTCCGAGTAACAACGCTGATGTAACAAACTTAGCAAGCTTATGTCCACCAATCAGAAGTGCTGGACTAAACCATCACACTATGAATAATAATTCAGTGTATCTGATTTTTTTTTCTAATTCTGAAGTGGCCTGTCTCGTTAGAAAAGTTTTATAAACCAACTCACACTGGCCCTAAACTCAGGCATGATGTGACATCCCAGGCCAAATTGGTCTGTCTCTTTTGTATGTGAAATGAATTAGACATTCACCCCTGGGTGATGTTTGCCCGTGCTGTGGTGAACCAAGAGAGGATTGTTGGGTGTGTGTGCGTGGGGGGGGGGGGCTGTTTGATCATCTCACTGCTGCGTGAGCTCTCCACCTCTCCACCATCTCTTCTCATGGAACTGAGGCTAAACAAGCTTCCAACAGAAGGTGTGTTTGTGCATGGCCAACAAGGCAAAGGCAAAAGAAACAGTTCAAACTTTAGCCTGTGGTAAAAACAATGCTGTATTCTTTACTGTATGTTTTATTATTTTTCAATTTCCAACTAGAAACTCTGGATTTGCACAAAAGTATTGCTGCATTATTTGTAGAGGATTTTAACGTATTCCCACTTTCTAAAAAGTTGAAGGTGGTTGTACAGCACAGATAATCTCCTGATTTTAAAACTGAGTGTATCAGCGGGACTTTGGAGAACTGAAGATGGTTCTCCACCAAATATTGGACAAAATTAACCACAATGCTACAGTCAGCAACAATGTATAATGTACATATAATATTTACATATAGTATATCTATATATGCACCTGCTCCTGTTGAGTTGGGCTTTCATCAGTTGAGACCTGTATCTTTGGCAGAGCTTCTGGCTTCTTGTTCAGGAACTCCATCCTCAGCTCTTCGGCAGGCTTACTGCAAAGCACTGGAACATGAAATGACAAATAAAACTACAGTGTAATGTTTCCACTTAAACTCTAATGTTGTTACTCATTCATCATAGGGAATCTCTCCAAGACTAGTCTTCTTCTCTATTGCTAAAGGTGAAGACTTGACTTTATATTTCATATCATTCTGTGCTTTATCGTTCAGTAAATACAGTGTTTTGAAATATAATCCTTCTGTAGAATGTTCCATTCCAACAGTTTTTATTGTTTCGTAGATTATGACAACTTCTGTTAAAATCATATTTTCAACTCATTCCGTTATTCAGTCACTGAATAAGATGTACTGTTCATTTAAGCTAATATGTAAGTTGTGTAGCTATTTGAGTGAGGGACTGAATCCTGGCTCTTAAGGGATACAACTCTCGTCAGATTCCTCTCACCAATTTGCTGTATTTGCTTCTCCAGCTGGTCAGTTCTTTGATGGTTCACCCAATACTGGAACCCCTCCTGCTCTTTGGGACCTTGCAGACACCCATGCTGGCCCAAGAGCCTCTGAAGCTCCAGAATCTCTCAATGGCAGTGACCCACATGACAATGACAGTGACAATGACAGGAAAAGAGCTTAGAAGAGCTGTGAATGAATTTCATTTGTGCGGGCATATGCACAAATTTGAATTCCTTTGAACAAATGACATTTTGCGGATTTTCTAAATGAAAATAACCACAAATCTATAGAGAACAAACAAAAATATAGAATTTTTGGTACATGGTTTGTGTGAATTTTTTAAAACAGTTTTATCTGTATATTAACAGTTCTCTATGGAGGAAAAAAAGTGTGTTCTCTATGGATGACATACTTATTCAGATTCAGAAAAATCAACTAAATGTGCAATATAGCTGGGGGTACCCAAACGTTTGCATATGCCTCTTTATGTTAGTGCTACTGGTTGTTACATTCTAAGACATAATATGGGAGATTCACCAGGTAATGGCGCGTCTTTGGTAAAGCCCTCAGGAAAGCATCATCATGCTGAAGTGATGAAACAGGGAACTTCTGGATGGTCAGCTTTCTTGTTCTCTGTACAAGAAGAAAGAACTTAAGAGTGCATCAAAAGAAATATTAAAAAAAAGCGCAGCAAGGTGAGAAGACTTCTGGAGGAGCTTCGTCTTGCAGCAAGGCTGGGAAACCCAGCACCCAAAGCAAATGAGAAGTAAACATGCAGCCACAGGAAGCCATTAACTGCAGCAGGGACCAATTAGGCCTCAGCAGGTGGCCTTGGCTCGGCCTCCTTTGGTCCTGCCCCATCGTGTAGTCTCGATTGGGGGCCTTTTTCTGGCCTGGACCGAGGAAACAACGGGGCAGTTTCATTTGCTCAACAGTTTTTTCTTCTTTTTTTCCACCAAAGGTTTCCTACTGGCAGGCTCATAAAGTGTTTTATAGCACTGCTTTTGTCCTGCTCTCCAGTGCGGGTCATTAGGGAAGACAATTACAGTCTACTGAAGGAGCCCGGCTTTTATAGGAGGAGATTGATAAGACAGGATCTGTCTTAAGCTGCCAACCCCCCCGACTCCTTACCTTACCACCCCCCCACGCTCTCTCACCCTCATTGTCCTCAGGCCAGACGGCCAAAATCAAAGTCAATCGCAAGTCTACACCAACAGCCCCTGGCCCCGTATTAAAATGAGGGGCTTCCTCAATCTTCTCAACCTAAACAGAGTCTTACCTGCATTTCAAAGCTGCATGTAGGTACAGACATGGACAGTGTTCTTTCAGGAAGCTATGATCCAGCACTCTAAACTACCCAGGTAATTTAGTGAAGTTAAAAAATTGCATAATATCTAATCTTTGTAACGCTTCAAACAATATTAGACAAAATAATATTACACTTTATTTTTTACACTTTATTTTTTGCACCCTAGGTCGAATTACACCTAGAGGAAAACAGATTTAAATGTGTTTGGCCATTTTAAAAAGCAACATTTCCATTTAGTTGAGCAAAACCAACCAAACACATCATCTGACCAGGGGTGACCAAACTTTTGCATCCGGCTTTATTTATCACTGTATTACTTGTGACATTCTCAAGTGTCAAAACTAAGTCTGTTGGAAAACAGGTACCCTAACTGTAGTAATACATCCTTCATCCTTCAAAAAATAAATTAAAAAGCTATAATTTTCCATCAGATCCTGAGACAAGGTGGGACAAAAGGAAACGAATATGTGAAATGGAGACTGATGGGGATACTTTGTTCTGCAGTATGTGTGTGAGAGAGAAAGAGAGACAGAGAGCGTGTAATAGTGTATGGAGTGAGGTGGGGGGGCTTTAGATGGGCGAAAGGCTTTGATTCTCCAAGTTGTGTATTGAGGCTCAGACTCAGAGGGGGAAGGCGTCAGATCATTGAAGATTTCATTACCATACACAACTGCTCTGAATAAACTGAAGGTGGCCAAAAGATTGAAGAATAAAGGACAGGAACCTTGTAGGTTTCCTGAACACCGAAGTGGATGCAAAATATTTTAGAGCCACTTTACTGGTGTAATGCTGAATATTTGTTCTAATTTTTAAAAAGTAGTGGTTCTAAATGTTTCTTGGCTCTAATTAGTATAAAACCTTTACATTTTGTGGAAGCCCTCGACATTTCTACTCATTTTTTCCACAGCAATTCACAAAAATATTCTTTAAAGAACCACCCATTTAAATGTTATTAGGGTGTAAAGCCAGGGGTCCTCCAACCAGGCCTGATGAGACGCCTGGCACCAAAACAAACTTGATCCAGGTAATAAAGACTTCCAGTGTCTTAGAAAATTATATTAAATACGTTCTCCAGCACCAGGACTGGGCACTCCGTTCAATGACATTGCTCTAAAGAACCCTTTCTAAACCAAATGACAAAATACTTATCTGGATGTCAGTCTCAGAGCTCATAGGATGTTAAGCAGCTGAGCAGAATAGTTAAGACGGCCAGCAAAATCCTAGGAGCCCACTTCCCATTATATGAACAGCGCTGTATCTGCAGAGCCACTTGCATCATCAATGACTTACACCACCCCTCCTATAACATCTCCTGCCTATTGCCATCTGGGAGAAGATACAGGTGCATCAGCAGTAAAACCAGCAGGAAGCTGAACAGCTTTTTCTCACAGGCTGTTAGATTTTATTAATAAACTAAGTCCCACTCCATAAGTAAAAGCAAGTGGCTTGGAGTAGTGGATAAATTATTTAAATATTTTTAATTAAATTATTTTAGATGGATTTTTTTTATCATACTATTTATATAATATATTTTAAATTATGTATGTGTGTAGGTTGTGGCTTTCTTTTTATATTGCACTGCAGTGTGAGCACTTTCGTTTTCTTGTGTATGCTTACACAATGTTAATGACAATAAAGCTCTTATCTTATCTCAGAGCTTACATTTTTCACTCAATATAAGTAGGTAAGTGAAGTGGCCTGTATAGTCACGCTAGGACACTCCACAGCACAGTACACAGTGTAAACAATGTGAAATTCTTTTTTCTGTATTCAACCCATTCACCAAGCGAAGCAGCGGGAAGCCAGGAACACAATACCCGGGGTGCAGTGTGTGGGCACGGTACCTTGTTTAAGGGTACTCAGTGGTGCCACTGGCAGTCCTGGGAGTTGAACCCACAACTCCCTAACCACCAAAATGTCTTTTTATGAACACAGTGATGTGAGCCTAGTGTCTGAGAAATACTTAGATTACTGCCACCTACTGGTGAGACCCTGAAATTGCTCAGAAACTTCCTTATTGCAGTGTTTGCTGACCCTGAAGGGCTTGAACAGGAGTAGGAGTAAGGAATAAGTCCTCCTGCTCTAACACACACATGTAAACTCTTGATAAACAGTTAATTAGTTGTAGATTTGACTTGGTTTCTGAAATATGAGCAACAAAATGAAGTGTGACCACAGAAATTGGTAATCCATTTATCAGAGGTGACATCCAGTGGATTTCTATCATATAAACAAATCCCTTCTGTGGCAAAACGTATGTGATGCAATAAACAAACCATTTTGATCCTTAAAGAACTTTCATCGGAAACTGTAAAATAAACTTTTTTTGTAAATGTGAGCTGCGAGTGGGAAGAGCTTTAATGAAGTTTTAAGAACCTCCACATTATGTAAAGATTACAAGCAGGTATGTGAAGGTTATTTATACTTTTATATATAAAAGTTCTTTAGACTCTTATATTTCTCTTAAAAAAATCTTCTTTTGCTGAACTAAGGTGTTTTTTTCGGATAGCATCACTTAAAGAACAACAGATGCACCCTATCAAAAGAGAGCAACATTTATTTAATTCATTTTAAATGTGGCACTGGTGGCCTGGTGTTCGGGGTGTTGCCCCTTTCATTGAAAGGCTGTGGGTTTGAATCCCAGGACTTATATTGGCACCACTGAGGTCCCCCGTATCAAGGTACTGCTCCCTGGGTACTGTGTCACTGGCTGCCCCCTGCTTCACTTGGTGAATGGTTTAAATGCAGAGAAAGAATTTCACGCTGTGTGCTGTGGAGTTATGTGTGACTATAAGGGGTGTGCTTACTTTAATCAAGAGTACAGGTGGAGAGTAGACCTCCTTTTTAGCAATAATGGTGGTGGTGGAAAATCCAAAAGAATAAACCTGAATAGGTGTGGTGATATAGATACCTGTTCATTGTCCCTTGCTCTTTTTTTCAAAATCGCTAAGTCTCGTAGTTTAATCTCCTCTCGCTGTCTTTTGACCTTGTCCCTCAGTAACTCAGTGTAGTGTCGGGACAGTCTGTCCTTCAGGCGGTGAATCCTGTAGTAGGTCTCCAGATGGCGCTGAAGTGTAAGAAAATGTGGGGCAAAACAGTGTGGCGGTAAAAACGAGAAAAGGTTGGAAAGTGATGAGACTCAATAGAGACTAATAACTGACCGCGTATCCTTAAAATATTTAACGAGATGTAAATAACTGGAACTATTTCAAAAAATGTGCATTCATAATGTATTCTGGCTACACTATATGGACAAAAGTATTGGGACGTCTGGCTATTACACAAAATTTTACGACATTGCATTCGAAAACATAGACTACAATATGGACTTGGTCCCTCTTTTGAGATACAGTTTCCAAACAGTTTCCACTCTTCTTGGAAGGCTTTTTACAAGATGTTGAAATGTTTCTGTGGGAATTTGTGCTCATTCATTCTGCAGAGCATTTATGAGGTCAGGCTCTGATGTTGGATGAGCAGGTCTGGCTCACGCTGGCCCAGTTCATCCTAAAGGTGTTGGATGGGGTTGATCTGAGGGTCCTGTACGGGCTATTCAAGTTCTTCCACACCGAACTTATCCAACCATGTCTTAATGGAGCTTGCTTTGTGCACTGTGGCACACTTATGCTGGTACAGAAAAGGTTCTTCCCCAAACTGTGTCCATAATGTCTTGTTATGCTGAAGCATTAAGATTGCCATTCACTGGAAGTAAGAGGCTTAGATCAAACCTTGAAAAGCAGGTGTGTCCGAATACTTTTGTCCATATAGTGTGTTAGTAAGTCAAGAAGGCTTTTATGTCATTTTAACCATCTACACAGTTCACAGAGAAACAGAACAACGTTCCTCCAGGACTATGTGCAACACAAAACCACACAAGCCTATATTGACAGGATAGAACTATACAGACTTCAACAAGACGTTTAAGACTTGAAAACACAAGCAAACAATAAAACAGTGCAGGACTGCACACGGTGCAGCCAACAAAAGCAGAAACCCAACTAAAGTAAATGAATACAGTATTGTGTCTGACACTGTTTTCTAGGCACTGATTCACTGAATGTGCAAAAATACTAAAATGTATGAGATAGGAATACAATAATAAACTGCAAAAAATAGCCATATAAGCAATAAAAAGGACTTTATCACGTTTTTTAATTTAAGATCAGTTACATTTTTGATATTCCTCAGTTCTTCAGTATTAAGCTTAGAAAACCTTACTGTAGTATAAAACTTATTTTATACTTACAGTAGTATATTGCTTATTTGACTTTTTCCTTCAAAATAATTTAAAAGGCTTTCATTTTACATCTGTACTGTGCTGTGCTTACTGTCACAGACCAGGCAACACCTGATGCCTTTTGACACATTAGAGTTACCAGGGACCTTTGTTCTGAGGTAAGTTTTGTCGATCTATCAGTGTCACTCTGATTTTCAGGGGTTTAATTACACTGCAATTTGACCCTGACATCAACAATGCCAACACTGAGGTGTTTAGGAGAAAAAACAATTAACTTGGTGTCAGATTCAAATAAGGAACACATAAGCGTGTGCAAGAGGACAACATGTTCCCATAATGAGGATACATTACAATAGTTTTATCAAAGTATATCACAGATATCATCTGTACCAGAACACTGAATTTCTTGTTAATTCCTTTGTTAATTATACTTATTAATAAAAAGCAACATAAAAAACACACATATTAAAATGAATATACTGTGTAAAGAGCCTGTGAACAGCATCAAGTACATAATAACTGTAAACTGCTAAGTGATGAGAGGACAGGCCTTTATGCCATTTTCTGATTCATTTATTTATTTTCACCAAGTGCTTACTTTCTGTTTCTTATTTAATAGTTTTTCTTTTAAAATGAAAGAAAATCATTTTACTCAGTTTAATGCAAACCATTTTGATTTGCATTCCGACTTATGAGGTCTAAAGTGAAGACTGGTTATATATAGAAAAAAGACTTTTCAATATTTTGGGATAGTTAAAGGGTTCTTCTTCATTATGTATAATGTGTCATATATGGCTCTTTAAAGAGCAGTTTAAAATGGTTCGATATAACACCAAAATGTTTCTGCTGTGGTTTTTCAAACACCACAACACACTTGGAGAACACTAACAGCCATTCCTGTTATAACAGCTAACAGACATTTGTGATTACCACTGGTGGTAAGTGCCAGTGGAACCCAGTGGTACCTTTGAGCAAGCTACTGTCCCTGCACACTGTTCCCCAGGTGCTATGTTCTTGGGTGTCTGTTGCTTCACTTTGTGAATGGATTAAATGCAGAGAACAATTTTATGCTGTTCACACTGTGTGCTGTAGTGTGTTCACATCTGACAAATTGACAATTTACACTTTACAACACCTAGGAACCCCTAAGATATCATAGCAACCACCTAGAAACATCGAAGTAATTACTGCAACACTATCAACAATCTAGCAACTATCTAGCTAGCAACCACCAGAGAGAACACTGCAACCACCTCCAGCACTAAAGTACTAATCTGATAGAAAAACCCTAGCAACAGACTAACTTCTTAGAAACAGCATAGCCACCACCTACATTGCCACAGCAACTACTTGGCAACACCCTACCAGCATCTATGCTACCATAGCAACTTCTTGAAACACGGTTGCGACCACTCAGTATTACCACAGCAAATCCCAAGGAATACCGAAGCGATGAACTAGCAACCACCTAACAAGCACTTAACAATGCCCTTGAAAGTTGTTGGAATAACAGAACAACCACATAACAGCAGGATAACAAACTATCTTAACAACCACCATAGAACATACCATACCATAGCAAATGAATTACTGAAACTCTAGCAGCAAACTGGAATACTATATCAACTGCACATTTACAATCCTAGCAAACACCTGGATCCATACATTTTTTTCCTAAGCTATGTACAAAATAATGTATATTGCATACACTCCAAATGTTGTCCTGAAACAGATTTTTTATTCGTATTTATGCATTTTTTTGTGTGTCAGTGCACATTCCGGTAAAAAAAACTGAACGTTCCACACAGATATGAAACTGCAACTGCTTTAGCATTATTAGCTAGTATTGTCAAACCAACTTAAAGTTTGTTCACAAACTTTGCCCTTTTAGTTTGTGACTCTTTTTCTGGTAGAAACAATAGTTTATGTTGGTGGTGAGAATTGACAGTCACACTTCTTCCTTAACATATAGCTTTGTGCTCAGCACCCTCCTATACTGCCTATTCACTTATGATTTATGACTGCCTGGCCAAAGACAGCTCGGACGTCATCATTACGTTTGCTGCCAACACAACTATCTTGGGCCTTATCATGGTCAACAATAAGATGACCTAAAGAGACGAGGTTAAGATATTAACCAGCTCAGTTTCAAGACTAAAGTTACGATCGTGGACTTCAGGAGACAGCAAGTGGATGTACAGCAGCCCATCCACAATGGTGATACTGAGGTTCATGTTTCTTAGTGTGCACATCACTGAGGACCTCTTCTGGTCACTCCACATGGACATGATGGTCAAGAGAGCTCGCCAGTGCAATTTTTCTAGTGCATTTTTATTGTGTTTCATTTAATGTCTGCTACTACCAGGCACCTGAGGATTCTCCAATGTCTACATACATGTAAAGCCACTGTGTAGATATATTTGAGGGGTGTCCAGTGGATGTAAATAGTTGATTACTAGGTCTCTGATTAATATAAATTAATCACACACATTTTTTGCTGTTAATGTGCAAAACCTATTCTGCATTGTTTATGTGCAATATGACGCAATATGAAAAAATAAAAGCACAGTGTTCTCCCCTTCACACTATTTCTCCAATACCGTAAGTGAACAAATAAACTCAGCAACAGAGACCATTTGCCAGGGAGTTAGTTAGAGGGTCACAGGTAGACTTGCTCAGTTTGGTTCTAAGTGCCTGGTTCAGTGTGGCTGGTCGATGCTGGTGCAGGCTCAGACAGTCTGGTTCGCTCCTAAATGCTTTGCGCTGAGGTGATATTTTAGAACCCATGAGTGCCAGAACCCATGTACACTGTGA
>JBBJLR010000153.1:6840359-6856564 GCA_037577145.1 Brachypetersius gabonensis
CAGATGTCCCATTACTTTTGTCCATATTAAATAGCTCAGCGCTGGTGTTCAGGGGCGGACTGGCAATCTGTGTGTTCGGCAAAAAGGCCCAAGATGTGGCCAAGATGCAAAAACCCAACCTGGTAAAGAAAGTCCCAGTCCGCCCCTGCTCGCGTGTATGTACGTACGTGTGTGTGTGTGTGTGTGTGTGTGTGTGTGTGTATATATATATATATATTATACACACACACACACACACACGTTAGTGTTTGTGTTACTAGCAGTGCTGCTGGAGACTTTGAACACAACAGTGTCACTTGTCCTGGGTGTCAAGAGTGTCCTGGGCCAGAAACTGACCACTGATGAAGAACTAGAGGATGAACGCAATCTGTCCAGAACATGTCTAAAACAGTGGGCAGGATTTAACAACTCTAGAAATACTGCTGTACCACACACACATACACTGCAGTGGTGATCCATCCCCCAAATAATACCTGCTCACTAGTGGGCGTGTGGGATCCTGACAATGGATGAAAGTTGTAAAGAGGGCTTCTAAATGACAAAGAGAAACAGATGGACTTCAGTCTCGAACTGGAAATAACAAAGTGCACATATATGTTCAGTGGAGCTGATACAATGAACAGTGAGTGTAGGCCTACATCATTACAGGCTAAACAAAACCTTTATCCTCATTTTGGTTGTTTTTTTTAATCCAAATACATACTCTTCCATTTACATTGTGTAACATTCCCCAATACAAATGGTCTGGAACATTTGGAAAAAAGCCTAATTTCATGAACATCCATTGGATGCTTTGAATTTTCATTCTCCTGTAAGATACAAAGCTTCAGTCCAGCAGAGACAGTTATGGCCATAAATACATGCCCACCCCATTTACTTCTTTCATGCATATGTTAGTGTCAAACTGAAAATCTAATACCAAATAAACAATAATCATATTAAGTACAATGCAGACCACAAAGTATACACTGCATCTTTGTTTGAGACTAGGGTCTGAAGTATGTACCAGCCAGTAAATGCTGGGGTTTTTTGGTCAAGGCACTGGTGTAAAGACAAGAGAAATGCTTCCTGACCTCCTACAAAAACAGTTGAGATAAATGAAGAGGCTCCAACAGTTGGATGTACTCTTCAATATAATGGCAGGCATGTGATCAACAATGTGCACTTTCGCGCTTGCCGGTGGAGGAGGATTGTTCAACTAGGAGTGTGCTTCATTGTAACCATGGCAACCCACAGACTGCCAGTCTAAGCAATTCAACAAGCCCACCACACTGGGTTATTAGGTCATGCTCAGATCAGTGAGGTAGAGGACATCATATGGAAAACAATCAAAAAAAAAAAGAAGTGGGGGGGATTTGTGACCTGAGAGGAAAGGGTGGAAAACACACAGCAGAATGATGTGAGTGCATCTGCTTTAGAATGGGGCTGCGCAGAGAGCTGCAGGTGAGGAGAAAGTCAGTCAGCCTCCAAGCTGCCATCATATCGTACCATCATATGTGACACACAGCCTGTCTGGCGCATTCTCACACACCACCGATCTGAACAAAGAGCAGAAAACACCTCCACATTCTGCAGGCTACAATGTGTTAAATGACGCATAACAGAACAGACGGGAAGGAAAAATGAACAGTCGCATCAGCATGATGAAGAATGATGGAGTTTATTAGCTGGAAGTGTTGTATGTTATTAAAGAGTTTCCTCTATTAATGACCCAAATATCATGTAAAAAAAAAACAGAAAATACCAAACATATTAATGCTTTCAATTTACAAATGTCAATTCTGGAAATTAAGACAGCAAAATAAGACACTTGGCACCAAACACAGAAGTCTCTGCAACATCTGTGGAATTTTTTCTCCTTTAAAGACACATATTACCAAACCATACAAACCACACAAAATATAAACATAAAATGAAATCACTGTTTATATTAAAGGCAAATATTACAATGTATTGGCTGTTTTTATGCCATTAGCATAACTGATATTTCAACAAAGGAGAAAGCATACTAAGTAAGGGGAAATAAAAAAAATCTTCAGAATAAAATATTTTACATATATACTCTTGCATATTATGATTTCACACTCAGGAGGAAAAGAAGCAGCTTTAGCTCAAACAGGTGGTGAAGCACTTCATAACTGCATCCCTGTGAGGAAACAAGATAAAGCACAATTTAGTGCTAAAAGCATAAATACTAAATTATAATACGATGAATAATACATTGGAGCATACACAAGAAATCACAACGGCATAAGCACAGCATCAGGAAAAAAAATATTTAAACCTGCTGTTTTATTTGCTCATTTATTCAAGCGCTCCATTACAATCCAGACGGTGTTCTGGACCGGCTTCTTCCTTTGTTGTGGCTGGGCGGAGCTGCTGCATATTTTATTCTGTTTTGGCGGGAAAATGTCCCAAGCTTGGAACGATGCACCTCCCATCACACCAGGTATGAAGGGAGAGGAATGATGCAACCCTCCCAGTCACCAAGGCAACAGTAGAACAAGGTCACAGAGCCTTCACTGCCTCAGCATCCATACCCCCCACATCTTTCTTCTCTCTCTCTATTTCACTCTCTCTCACACTAAACGTGTTGCTATGCAGACTACCCCGGTGCTGAGAGGAGGAGGTGTGAAAATAGAGAAGGTAAAAAAAAAAAAGGAGGGGCTTTTGAAGAAGCGATGGGTGACATCATCTCAACATACCTCTAGACAATATATGGATTTCCCCCTCCCCCCTCCGGGTCAAGCCCACATCTACTCCTCTGACGCTACAGAGGACTACCGGTTTAGTGCTTAGCTTTGGAAAAACAGCTAATGAATAAATGATGATTAAGTTTGGTGTAGCTCTGATGAAATCAGCGGGCAATGGGTTCCCCAGCTGCGGCGCACTGAGGACAGCTTCGTGTGTGAGGAGCTGAATAAGCCTTCATGTAGATTTAGGGAAGTCAGGCCACATTATGGACTTAATGCACATTAAGGGGATGAGTAAAATACGTTAAGGGGGGGGTGGGGGGGCTATGGCACGGAGAAGGCAGAGGTGCTGCCGAGGCGGGGGCTGGAGAGAGGCAACACTCATTAAGAAAATAGCTCCACATCCAAAAGCACTGGGCCAGCTAAACAACAGACTATGACGTAAGCCACAGCGCCCACTAATCCAATAATGGCCCAATGAAAAGGGTCTTAACTGAGGGGCTTTTGAGCCACTCAAGCTTCAGAAAATGCTGTAGGGAGGGTGTGGCTCATTTATAATAAACACAGACAAAAAAAACCCCAAAAACAAAACAGGGCTCTGTTGGCAAAACAGCAGACAAATAATATGTTTCAAAAGTGATTCATTAAAGAGCTGTGCCTACTTATTATGCCTACAGTCAATAGCATCTATTGATTATTATTAATCAGACTAATTAGATCTTTGTCTTCTGTTGTTTCCTTCCACTTAGCAGCTGCCATCATGTGTACTGTATTTGTGTATTATATTTAATATATGCATTTTTAAGGGAAAATGGAAATCATCTTCAACTAATTGTTGCAGAGCAAAACTCCAAATACGATTGAGGTTACTACGTATATGCATTCAGCAGGTGTGACAGGTTTATGAGACAAAAGAGCCTGCCTCTTCAAAACATACATCCACTATGTTCCCAAAGGGTGTGCCAGGCAGTGAGGGGGTGGGGTGGGGTTCATGGGCTCCACGGCTGTCAGGCTGTATTAGGAGCCCACACACTGAAGCACCCCAGGCTGGGCGGGGGGTGTCAGACATGGCTGCAGATGGGGACAAGCTTCTGCTCTTTACAGGTCAAAAAAGCCAGACAGACCCAGGGCTGCTGTAACCGCTGCTGATGAGCATATAAAGACAAAGACGCAAAATAAAGCTGCCAAAGAAGAACTGCTTCTGCTTCCCCAAAGCATTTGGAATGAATCATTTTTGTAAATGAGATTCTGTAGGATTTGAATAACCTCCTCATAATAAGAGCACATAATAAAGGCTCTGCATCATTTAAGGTTGCAACTATCAACTACTAGTTAGTTACTAAACATTCTATCGAATATTAAATGTTAAAATATTCTGTAAGGAAAAAGGAAAATATTGGTACTGTTTATATTATTACTACTACTGATCCCAAAATGGGGCATTTTATTTGCCATCTTAATTATTACTTATTTTGTTTCTTACTTAACTAAAATTAAAATACTAATGAAAAACAATTATTTTCATATCAAGTCGCTATGAAGTCAGAGGTCCGACCCTGATCAGGCTACACACTGATGAAACAGCTTTGGCTGCTGGTGGACAATAGCAGAGAAAACAGTGTCTTTTTAATCATCTGAAACATGAAAAGCTTTTAATCTACTCGTCAGTGAAGGGGTTTGTAATCAAAACTTCATTGTTGTTGAATTTATCCAATATTTATCCATTATTTATCCCCCCATCCCCCCCACAATGCTCTGTATCAGCTTTGTAGAATCTAATCTTAGGAGCACAGACAGAGACCCAAACACTGAAGCCAGAGATGCTCACAGCTGGATGAGCTTCCACAGTAGCAAGAATAGCTTTTTGACTTCTGTATTAAGGAATCAAACAAATAGCCTTATGGGGCTCAAGTGAGGAGTGGAGAGAAACCAAAAAAAAAAAAAAAAAAAAAGCAAGCAGCTATTTGTGTGGCATTGGGAGCTCTGCATGCTCCAGGAGAGGATTAGTGCCATATGGTGGAGGACAACAGCCACACAGCCATGGATAAATAACAACATGTTTTCATTCAGTTTCCCAGCCTCTCTAAAAACAACAGAGGGCCTACACACTGCCATTTGGAGAAATTCTGCACTCCTCACTCTGGAGGTTACAACAGTACCCTGAAATCTGAACTCTTCTGCCCATCACAACTGCTAACAAAATGCACCTACCTGGCAAATCAATCATTAAGATGTAAGAAATGTAGAAAAAGGAGGAATGTGTGTGTTGATTTTAAGTTAGACAAGATCAGGCCAAATATTAGCACACAATTTAAATAGTAAAAAAAAGAAGAAAATAATGAGGTTTCTGTTTTCACTCACCGAGCAAAGGGAATGTATGAGATACTGTACCTGAAAGACAAGGAAAGAGGAGACTTTAAGTACATATATAGGAAAACGAAATCCATCAGTACCACCAACGCATTGCCCAGGACTGACAATACTTTGGTGCTCAATTTGGGTAAAAGGTAGTGCAGGTCCACATAAACTAACAGGTGGAATTTGTGGAAAAACAGGTATTAAAGTCAAGTAATCCATTATGACATCACAGATAAGCCAACACACAGGAGTTTGATGAGGAATAATGGAAAACATTAATGTAACAGACTTATGTAACAGACTTGGCTCCTCAGCTTCTACAAAATTGGGAAAAATAATTAAGACTACAGAACAAATCATTTTAAAACCCAAAATAGAAAAAAAAAAAAAAAATCAAAGCCATCCCAAGTTAAAGTCTCTGTTCATATCAATATAAAATCTCTTCTATTTGATATCCTGATTTAACATCACATGGGGTTATTACACTCTCTCAGCTGCACCTGACTTAACTTGTGTGGATTTTAACTAAATGCCTTTCTGAAGAAGAGATTTACAAATGGTTAGATGGCCACACTCATATCAGAGAACCAGTGAACAGAACTGTATATAAATACAAATGTTCAATTTCAGTCTCTCTTTTTAAAACTTTAAAAAGGCCCATCATTTGGTAAAGCTGGTTAAAAGTAACACGTCAAGTGTCTTAATGTAGTTAGACAGATACTAGATGTACAGACTGTACTGTCCAGAGATGTAGGATATCCTGCGGTTACACATGACCAGGTTGAAGGCACGCACATCCCACTTTCTGCGCTGCCACACAGCGGCTGCCGTCCGAGTGGTGGCGTGAGCGAGAGCATGTCTCCGTGACAAGCGGTTGCCACGACGACAGTTCTCAGGCTGGCAGCCTGGTAGAGCCATGTGAGTCACGGCACAGGAGACAGGAACGTACAGTCAGTGAAAATGTCAGCAATTATACAGCCAATAAAGTCTGGCCCACTGACGTGTGTGAAGGCCCCTAACACACACTTACTGAAGGTGAGGAATGCCAATAAAGTTAGCCTTTTGTCTCATTCTAGAGTAGTCTCTGCTATTCTAAGTGCCGCACACCTGTGTCGTGTCTGAAGCCAACGAAAAGGGTCAAGATGTGCTTATAGAGATCAGATTAGCTCTGTTCTCCAGCCTAACACATACGCTTAGCTGCTTTACTGAGCTGGAGATGCAGCCCATCTGCCTCTGTTCTCTCTTTGTCTCTCAGCTCCAAGAAAAAAATAGATATGGTAGTAAGAAATGTGGGCCTTTCCTGCTGTCAATCAAACCAGCTGACCTCCACTACCTGTCCATAAACAAACATATGCATTCGTATGATGGGGATCATGCCATCTGCCAGTGGTTTTATTGGTATCTGGGAACCAGCCCCCAATCAATAATGCATGAACCTAATCTTTGCATATAGATAACATGTCATAAACCGTATTTTGATGAGACTACTAATAAACACAAAAATGAAGTCACCAACAACCAATTCAACAGCAAACAACATTAACATTCACAGATGACCACTGATCACACCAGTCAAGAAAGCCATATTTGTCTTAATCCACATTAAAAAGTAACATAACTTTGGCCAATTTGAGTGTTTTTATTTATTTCAGTCTGTGATTTAGAACAAATAGTGCTGCACAGTTACACATTATTTTTTTTCAAATGTGAGCTCCAAAATTACCAAGACATCTGAGACTGTTTAGTTAGGGTTACAAAATTTACGTTGATCTACAAAGCGGTGACAGGTTCAGTACATTACATGAATATCTTTGTTCAGTGATGAATATTTCTTTGCCAGTTAATTTTTTTGGACACTGGTTTTGACATTCACATAGATACGCTCAATGGCACTTGAGCTAGTAATAGAACATGAACTGGAGCATGAAATAAACTGTGGAAAAAACTTTAGTGTAAACATTTTTTTCAGAAATGTATCTTTCAGACTTTCAGCTACATGGGTTTTCCCCTCAATATGGCACCATATCAGGTTAATCAGCTATGTAATAATGATCTTGAACATTGTTGACTGATTTTAGTCAGTCAATCAACAAACTCTGCTCTTTATTTTTAAAAACTGTCTATTTACACACTGTTGTGAAAGATTTTAGATAAGTGTACATGCAAAATAATGTGAACAATCTACATTATCTATCTATCTATCTATCTATCTATCTATCTACCTACCTACCTACCTACCTATAAACAAACTGCTTTAAATAACATCAATCGATTTAAATAGCGCCAAGAATTTTACCTTAAACTTCACCTAGCAAATGAGTGTAACTATGCATGGATAGCTTACAGAAACTGTAATATTAAGTGTTTTTATAGTTCATTGTGTTTTGGAATAGCCAGCTTATTATATTAGTTATATATTTTGCCACTTTGCCACTACTCAGCACATTTTGTTCCCATCCTATCACTAAACCTGGGACACAAGCTGAGAGTTTTAGTTCCTTTTGCTCAGTTTGCCAAGGACTGGAACTAGCAAACTGAGCACAGCAGCACGTGGTTAATGGCAAACCTCATGGCTTAATTAAGGCCTAATCAGACCCTGCATGCTATAGGAGCGTCCAGGTGGCCGCGGTCCAGAGTGGAGGGGAAATGGCTGCCAAGTCAATTTAGGCCGCTGAGCACAACGTGGCTGAACGTGCACAACCCGCATCTCATGACTTCACCCCCTAACCAGATTTAGCATGGTAAGTCCAGGCTTACCCGCTTCAAAACACCACGCACACATATCCTGGTCAAATCCTGACTGTTTCTGGGTTAGCCAGAACATTTCTGTAAATATCCAAACAAAGTGAACAGATCTGAGCTTTATGGCATGCTGTTGTGTGACAATTTTATCATCATTGTCCATCTAAAGTAAAAGTGGATGAAGACTTAATAATAAAAAAAATAAAAATAAAATAATAATAATAACAACAACAAGAGCAACAAGAAATCACAATAACCGTCATACTGTCACTGTGGTAGTACCTATAAGACTATGTTTTTCATGCCTTTATTTAGGAGAGGAAACAAACTACTTTAATGTGGTTTAAAAACGTATTTTAGATACATAATTGGACCTCAAGTACCATATTGTATCATTGAAAGGACATTTATGTGGTTTGTTCCTTGGGGGATTCAAAAGTAACACAGTGCCCTTTTTCCTCTAGTTGAATTTGTCAACTAAGTTTTAGCAGTTTCAAGTTTAACATGTTCATCATGATGTGGCAAAATCCATACTATGTCATCAAAATGGCCATTATGTTTACACAGGTATCTTCCAGTCACTCTCAAGTAAAATAAAATAAAAAAAACAGCACATAACTTACCACGTCATAGCTAAGAATTGTAAAATGCAGAAGATGATAGCCAGTGGCTTCTTATTCCACTGTGGAGAAAAAAGAAAACAAGTGATGTCAATTCCACATTCATACATGCTAAAAACAGCTCTAGGAAAACATGCTTATTAAATCAACTCAATTGTTAAAGTGGTATAACAAAAAGCTGCTTACCCAAAAGACTGAACATAAGGTCAAGGCAAGGCACAGCTGGGGATGGAACAAACACATACATATTAACAGAGATCATGAAAAATATCTCTGAAGTTATTAGAGAGTCCTCTTGATCACGTGTAAGCCAGTTTACACGAACAGGCTACTAAATGATCTGTAATCTTTTCAAGAATGGCACAGAATGGTGCTTAACAGCTGGCATCCATTAAAAGAGTAACTGGTCAATATACATTTATAAGTCTTGCTCTTCATTTAGGGCAGGGATTTAAAATCTGGGATTATCCTATATGGCCTGATTTAACATTTGAAAAATGACTACTTCATGAGCTGGCTAAGATCTCTATATAATAATATACAAACACAATAGCAGGAACAATGGTCTTTTGAACCCTAACCGGCATTTGACATGACACACCGTGTCAAATAGACAGACAGGGAAAGTGTTGTGCAGTTTAGCTTTGCCTCCGTCACTGGATTAACACAGAACTTCTGAATGCAACCAAAAGCTCTTAAGCAGTTTGAGAACTTTGATCTTTGATTGCAGAAGTCCTCCACATGGCTTCGCTTGCTCCTGTGAGTGTGTGTGATTGTAATTCAAGAGTACAGTGACACAGGCTGTCTAAGATTAACCTTGTTAAAGTTACAGCCAAGGCTTTAATCAGGATGAGTCTCCTAGTACTTTGGGGCCACGCTAGTCCAGAACAGAATCACTGTTTTCAGTATTATTAAGTACAATTTTGTTACATTTCATTTATAGGAAGCTGTCTTGAAGTGAAGTGGGAGTTGAGACATCAAGTTTTAACATCTGTCAGTTTATCATGTTCTCCATGATGTGGTAAAATTAATTTCATGGGCTACAAATTCATCCATAGTTCCAGTCTGAAGCACTATATTGCTGCGGCCCTCTAGTTTTTTGACAAAACTTGGCAACTGCCATGCCGTGTTTACCACTGAAGTATATAGACTCAAATAAAATGTTACTCTTTTTTTAATGCAAGTTTTAATGTAAACAACGTTTCAGATTATACCATTAACTCGCCAATTCCCAATCCTTACAGTACATGTATAAAAAAGCTGCAATAACAGCTTTTTTGGAATTAACGGTTTCTGTGAGGTCATGAAAACAAATGCACTTAGATCAACCTAATCAGTCTAAACCAGTTTAGCCCCACAGAAAAAAGCACTAAAACTGTACTTTTTCATTCAATAAAATAAAAACTTGTTGCCTAAGAGGATTATTTAAATTTGTACTGTATAATTTACAATCAAGAAAAAAATTATAATATATCATTTGTAACCAAGACTATATTTGTTCTTTGTTGCTCTTTTTCCTCTTAGTAGAGAAGGAGGTCTGCTGCTAAATACATTTAGAAATTGCAGCATTGCAGGGTTTAGGATTTTTCCTGCTTAAACACACCTGAATTGACTAATAAAAGACAGTTTAGAAAGGACACAAACTCTGCAGCACTGTGGCTGTCCAGGATTGCATCTGGACAGATGTGGAAAAGACACAATCAAAGTAAAAGGGCTATTATTATTACCAGCATGACACATGTAGCTATGAGTCTGGTTGGCTCAAACATGCGCTTCAGCTGTTTCAGCGGGCCCATCAGGAAACAGGTGCTGGAGGGAACAGGCACAGAAAAAGGTTCAAACACACAAAACACAAAGACAGATAGTCTTTCAGGTTACATGCACTAATGCACCATCTCACCATTCAGCAATGTGTTTGCAATATGTTGCATAATGTGGAGGAGGTGGATATTAAGTGTTAAGTGTAAATATTGTTATATATGAACCCACCACAACACAGTGTAAATTTAACCCATTCACCAAGTGAAACCGCACGTAGCCAGGAACACAGCGCCTGGGGTGCAGTGTGTGGGAACGGTTCTTTGCTCAAAAGTTCTTCAGAGGTGCCACTAGCAGTCCTGGGATTCAAACCGATGACCTTCTGGTCACAGGGTCAACTCCCTAACCACAAGGCCACCAGCTGTATTAACCCTAAGGACATGAACAGCATGGATCCATGCCAGAAGCGCACCAAATGGCAAATTGTCATACAGCCCAACAGCTCCTTATATGGAGGATCCCTGGTTTGTGTTGATGCTGAAGGTGTCAAGACGTCATGCTGGGTTTGGTTTGTCACGTAGGGTCAAAGTTACTATATTTTAAAAACATGTAATAATAAAAGATACTGGGTTTTTTTTAAAGAACGTAAATACCCATAAATAATAAAAATGTCCAAATTTCTTTTGTTTTGGGTCTTAGAAACAAACAGTCAAAAATGCTGGAAACCAGCCTTAGGCTGGTTTACATTGTTTTTATTTGTTGAAATCATATTTTTCTAATACACTCTAAGGTTTAAAGTGTACTGCACCATCATCTGACAGCATAATGTGTTATAGCCTGTGACCAGAAGGGGCCAACATATTATTGTTGAGGCTAGAGTGTTAAGTCAGCAAACTATAAATGCACTTTTTTTTATGTACTTTTACCACCACCACACTGAATGGAATTCTGAATCTAAATACTATTATAGGTATACAGCAGTCATGCTATAAAATGTCTTCTCCATAACATATTGGTTCATTAAGCTGAGGTTGGACTTAATGATATTTTGCATTTCAAATAACATTTTAAGTGACTGTACTCAGCAGGAACATGGGCTAATTAAACTCCTCACCACATTAAGAGTAAATATGTACATTCAAGTGCAAATGTTTGAATAACCCTACATAAAATGTGTTGTGCACATTTAATATGTTTTGCCAATATACAAATTCCAGTAGATCAACAAAATGACTAATTTCAGCCTTGAGTAGGCGGAGACAGAGGTTTGCACTTAACTGAATAGGAATTGTTCCATCAGTATAGACAGACTGAGGCAAGCCAACGCTAAAGGCTGAATCAGAAGCCATAACTTAATACAAAAGATTGATTAGAATGAACTACACGCCAGCAGAGGAATAAGATTACAAAAAGCATCACTGTGACGCAGGAGTGTCTCTTGCTCTTTTTCCTGAGCTGATAGGGAGCAGAAGGGCAAAGGTGCGGCCCCTGGAGGGCTGAAAATCTCCCAACTGTGTTAGTCAGAGAGACTAACTGAACCCCTCATTAGATCAGAGATGATCTAATACATGAGCCACTACAGAAGAGACATGTGACACAGACACAGCACCTGACACAAGACACCATTTCGGAGAATGACGCAAGCGCCACCCTTCCCGCACATTGTACTAACCTGCAAAGTCACATAAAAGAAATGACAACAAGTACAAAGCACACCACAGTAAAAGGTAATATGGAGCAGGTCTCCTGTTTTACTGTGAATGGATCAAAATACTTGTGAGAGGCCTACCTTGTAACACTACTGTTCAAAATACTGTTTGATTCAGATATTTAAATAAAATGGCACTAATATGAAATGGTGTGACTTGAAAAGTCAAAATGAAAAAAAAAGAAAATGAAAAGAGGATCTGTCAGATGAGTCAGAAATTATGCTATAGATGATACTAAAATAACCAGGAATGAAGTCCTAATAAAAATAAAATTCAGCGCTTGATAGCATGATCAAATCTCCATGCAGATGACAAGAGATTAGTCCCAATTATAATAAACGTTAAAAACGATTGAACATTATTCAAACATTATTTTTAATCTCTGCAAATCTTTGGTCTGTAGTTCATAATTCAATACAGACTACACAAGTGGACAAGTGTCCACCCCAGTGAATATCAGGCAAGACTCAACTGGCTTTTTTTTTTTTTTTTTTTTTTAAATGTAACTGAAAGGAATGTGGCCTAACTTTGAAAACCAGTGCTGCGTGGACAGGCCTGTGATTGAGAGAAAGTCATCGGTTACTGATAAAATTAAATCACAATCTGGCTTCAGCTGAGTGTGGCCCAGTGAGAACGGGTGCCAGGGGAATTCTGGGGCATCTTCTAAGTAGTGTTAATGATTATCCTTCTTCCTTGTTCCTTCGTAACTGTTTGGAAAGAACTGTCACAAAGGATAAGTCCTGCTTCCCAGTAGCAAGGCCAAACACAATGTGGCTTTGGTCACTGGACTCCTTGAAATTGAAATATAAGCTATGAAGACATAAAATTTGTAACAGGGCTTCACAGTTCGTGATTACAGTGTATAAGAATCACTTATATTTTAAATCATATTTCTTTCTCACCGTTCTTTAACATATCAACGTTCCAAAGAAAAATGTATAAATCTTGTGGTGTATAACAGCAGCTCAGAGACTAACAAACATTTATATAAACAAACAAATGTAGATAGTTTTTTTTTTACTAAAAATATACAAACTAACTCATTTGAAAAACTAACTAAAGAGACTCCGTAGTCTATAAAGAACCTTACAGCCTTGTAGAATCAACTCTTTATTGCACTGAAAGGGATGGAGCTTACCAGCATTGTTAGAAGTTTGCCTGTTTCTTTTTATTAAGCTCCCAAACAACATGGTATTCTACAGCTTTATATAAAAGTTTACCAGTGCAGCATGTCTCCCTGTAATGTAGTTCACCAACTTCTGACCAGCAATCTTACAGTGAGCAAACCGGTGACTAGCAGTCTCTGAAGAGAGCTACAGGAACATGACAATGCCACATTGAGCAATTTTATTGGGTGTCTGTTGTAATATAAAAAGAGGAATTGCACTGATTACACGGATTCAACACAGTGGTGTCTTGATTTGATACATGTTTTTCTGTACAGTTAAATAATTACTAAGAATAGCTGAAAATGTGCATAACATAAGAAAATTTTAATTTAGTTTATTTGAGAGCACATTACAAAAGTACAATACTGTATAAGAAACAAAAGTTGTGACACTATATGGAGAAAAGTATTGGGGCTCACCTCTTAAATTGTTAAATTCAGGTGAAGGGTAATCTTAATGCTTCAGCATATCAAGACATTTTGGGCAACGCCATGCTTAACACAGTTTAGTGGACACAGTTTAGATAAGAACCATTTCTATTCCAGAATGACTGTGCCTATAAAGACATGGTTAGAGGAGTTTGATGTGGAGGAACTTGTCGGACCCGCACAGAGCCCTGATCTCAACCCCATCTAACACCATTGGTGGTGAACTGAAACAGAGTGAGCCAGGCCTTACTTGACCAACATCAGTGGCTGAATCTCATGAATGCTCTACAGAATGAATGGGAAAGGGTGGAAGCTGTTAAAGCTGCAGAGGGAGGACAAACCCCATATTAAGTTTACGTAGTTGAATGAAAGAGTATCTGCTGGTGTAATGGTCAGATGTCCCAATACTTTTGTCCATACAGTGTATGTAGGGCCCCCAAGTCTAATATTCTTGCCACAAGCTAATATATTATCCCCAAGCCGGTAACACTAATATACTAATGTACAACTAATGTACAATAATGCAATACAAGACTATACACTCGAATGCTTTATGAAACAGTGTATTGTTATATCCCTAAAACATATTGGCCAGGTTCTGGTTTATTACAGTATCAGTAAGAATATATCACATTAGTTTTTGTGTCTAAGCTGGGGAGATAAGCTGTTTGGCCTCTCAGCATGCAGACTGTTGCTTGTTTTGAATGGTAAATAAGGGCATGTCAACAAAGGTGACCCACTTTCTTAGGTGTGTCATCTCCAGCTGCCAATAAACCGTAAGGAGACACCCAAAAAAAGTGGGTGCTTCCATCTGGAAAACGTGCCAGAGAATAAACTAAGAGCAGCAGTGTGATTATAGCTAGCGGCTCCAAAAAGAATCCAGGCAAACCTGTCTGAGCAGAGCTGAAGAGGCTCAAGATCTCATGGCAACCCAAAAACATTAGAAGATGAGAACAGTTACTTCACATGCAATCTCCAGAGCTTTTACATCCAAGGGAATACTTGCGCTGTGAGTGTGTGGGTGATTCTTCTTGCTGGTTTCTTGTGAAAAGTGACACCAACACCCCATGATTTTCACACATTACATAAATTTGTCCTCTAAGGCTACTTTGTGAGAGAATCAAATAGAAACATTATATTCTGCCCATGTGGACAGTTATGAAACCAAGCACATGCTTTTAGGAGAATAATCCTCACCATTTTATTTATGCAACAGGGGTTCAGATTATATGGCCATTACCAAAATATGCAGGGCACACACACAGGTGACTCAGAGGAATGCTCAGTGGAGGATTAAGAGGGTCTAAGAGAGCAGGTCACTGAGTGCATTGATCACATACTATTCAGTCACCTACACAGAAGACAAGCATTTCCATGGAGAAAAGCCTGCGTACCTTGGGACTCTTATGCAACAGCAACAATAGCAAGAGCAGTCTATCATAAAAAGACAGAGAGAAGCATGCAGGTTTACTCATTGAAAGACAGCATACTAATGATTAAGGCCTCAATCAGGAAGCACTAACACAGCCATCATGAGTCACACTGAGTCCACTAACCAAGTGTGGTGAAATTCATAAAAACGACATGCAGGTGTCAATGATTGGTGTTACTGGGCAGAGCGGTCACTGCATGCTGGTTGCAGAGAGATTTCTAATTGGGTCTTTTCCATACAAGGGAGAAGCAACAAGAGGTTTAAGATGAAAGAGGAGGTCAAAAATTGCACATACAGAATTGTTTGCTTATACCCCCTTACCTAGCCAGAGCTGCGATGTTTCCTAAAGTGTAGAATACTGCAAACAGCTTCAACCCTTTTGGCAAAAAGAGCAGTGCAGTTCCCTGTTTGAATCAAACATGAAATTACAGCCTTAGTTTAGTGGACACACAACAAGCAGGCAACATTCTGCCACCTAGTGGTCTTACAAAAATATTCCTGACAGCTCAGTGGAGGGCTTTTGAGGTCATATGACAGAATTCTTTCACACATGAACTGCTTTATAAAAACAATGTAACTATTTTGCTCAGTGTGTGCTCACATGGCATTTTTGCCCCAAGCCCCACAAGCAGCTCAACACAGAATTTTGCATGCACTCCTCAGTGCACACAACAGGGTGGTTAAGACACTGCGAACTATCGGCGCTCTGTTATCAGCACACCCACAAACCAACTGACCGTGAAGACAAAGTGTCACTGAGCATAAGTGGGGGTGGGGTGTTAAAGAACAAACACAGACTACGGAATGAGCAATAGTGTTCATTGATCTAGTTTTGTTTTTCAATTTTTTGGCCCTTCTTCATATTTCTGCAGTTCTGAGGTTGGAGGAAATGTTTTTTTGACTGAAAACAAAGTCTATTTTGTATTAGACATATCTGTAAATTAAAAAAAAAAAAAATCTGAAATGGTAGCAGGTTGTTGGATTTACAAAATCTATAGTGAAAGGTTAAAGAGGTTTAGGTTAATATAGTAGTGAAGCTAGTCTAACCCCTGTTTTACACCAGATGCGTCTGCGTGGCAGTTCGTCTCCGACACAGCAGCTCTGCCAGTAAAGTTAATGCATCAGTTTACATCAGATCCGATGCGTTGCGTCTCCGCTATGTCTCTGTTCCGTGACATGTCCGGCAGTCCGTCGAGATGCGCATCAAGTTATTTTTGATGGATACGGATCAAGAACGTAACACAGAGCGCATGCGCCAACTCCAGACGACCCCTTCACAACATGGACACTATACTA
>JBBJLR010000153.1:6856664-6874581 GCA_037577145.1 Brachypetersius gabonensis
CTGTAGTTAGAGAATGGAAGTCGCTTTGGATAAAAGCGTCTGATAAATGCCGTAAATGTAAATGTAAATGTAAATAAACACAATCAAAATAAAGTCAAACTCTCCAGAAAGTACTCTATACACTATGCTGAGATATTAGAGGCTTTGGTAAAACTATTAGCAAGTTCATGTTTTGGCAGGATGTACTGTAGGGAGAAGAGCCTTTAAATTCATTGTTATCAAAACAAATCACTTTTATTAAGACCACCGTTGAATTACAGCAAACTCAGACATCAATTTTAAGAACTTGGTTTATTTAGAAATGTTTGGCATGCAAGCCAATATAATGCAAAATACTACCACGGCTCTCTAAGAAGGTCTTCTAGTTTTGCTGAGTCATTGCACATGATTTGTCTTTTTGTATCCGATACATCATTTTAGTGCTGCAGGTTAACTGACATGTGGGCAGCCTATACTTAGCAGAACTCCAAAGCAATAAAAAACAAGCCACGTCTTGAGAAAGTCAGAGGTCTTAGGAAACACAAGGAATAATCAAGAACCTGTGAAGCTTTGTTTTGAAAAAGGAATTTCACAGCAATACAAAAATATGACTGTGTTCTGGGTGTATGTAGTTTACAAAATTACTGTACCTGCACCTCTATTCTTTCAAGGGACTGTTATAAGTGCAGGCAAAGTATAGCTGGCGTTTTTTTATGCAATAAATGAAAGAATACACAGACACACCCCAAACCTGTATGGTTTATTAACGTCTCTGACTATTCTGACTATAGAGGTGAACTTTGTAGTTTGGAGTCTGTTTTTTTTTCTGTATCAATTGTTAGCCCTCTTTACCCTATTCATTAGTTCAGGTCTTCCACAGGACCACCAGGGAGAATCTGTTATTTGGGTGGAGGGTCATTCACCACACAACACTGACACTGATATGGTAGTAGAATGTGGAATACTTGAGTGCTGAAGTACAATCGTAAGGCTTCAGCAGACCAAGAGATTTTGAATGCCATGTTTCCAACTTTGTGGATGAACCTTCTACTCCAGCAGGACTGTGTCCAGTGCACAAAGCGAGCTCCACACAGACATGGTTGGATGAGTTTGGTGTGGAAGAACTTGACTGCCCCGCATAGATCCCTGACCTTAACCCCATCCACCACCTATGGGATGAACTAGAACAGAGATCGTGAGCCAGACCTTCTCGTCCAACATCAGTGCTTGAACCCAACAGAATGAAAGGACGCAAATTCCCACAGAAACTCCAAAATCTTGTCGAAACCGTTATAGCTGCAAAAGGGGGACTCCATATTAAAGTCTGGGTATTTGAATGCAATGTCATTAAAGTCCTTGTTGGTGTAATGTTCAGGCACCCCAATACCTTTGTCCATACAGTGTATATGTGGAGCTGATAAAATGGCCAATGAGTGTAAAAAAGGTTGCTTGTTATAAATTAATTTTAGTCATATATTAGTAAACCCCCTTTTTTACGCGGATCAGGAGTCGCGGATGCAGGCACATGCAGATTTTTTTGAGAACCCAATTCAAAGTTTTAAGCGAAAAGCACTAACATTTCAAACTCCAAAGATCGACTGATCTCTAGGAGACCTTTCCAATGAGCCCTCATTTGTATTTTTAGCCCGAGTAGAACAGAATATTCCTCGAAAAATACCTCACCGCGGTGTCCCAACACCTTTGTCCAGCGACCTTCCAAGCTGCATATCTTGGTGAGGAATTTAAATTCGAATAAGGGTAATGTATTAAACGGATTTTAAAATGAAATTAAAGTGTTCTGGGAGCATATTTGGTGGCATTGTAACCTATAAAAATAGGCAAAAAAACACAACATGGTTTTTCACAAACGTGGGAGCTCCTGGAACGTAACCCCTGCAAAAAACGGGGGATTACTGTATATATATATATATATATATGCGCGTGTGTATATATATATATATATATATATATATATACACACCCACACACACACTCATATACCACCCTTACATCCTTTGCTATTACTGGACATACCTCATACTCATTCTGCATATTTTACATATTGTTTATTAAAATTGTCAGCAAATGTTTGTGCAAAGCTGTGGCACTTATTTACACTTTTCCCATCAAGCAAAACCTTTAAAAGTGCACTTCAAAAGAAGAAAACGCATTATATAAAATAAATATACATACATTCTAATAAATAAATAAATAAATAATTTAAACAAAACACTACGGAGCTACTTAAATACTACGTGAGAAACATTTTCATAAATAAATAAACAGTAACTTTTCAAAAATATCTAAAATAGTCTGTACATGGTGAAAGACCATGACTAAGAGAAACAAAAGAGCCCAAAATACAAAGGAAGAAGATGGTTCACGAATAAGCCACATTATAAAAACAGAATTACACAGGAAAGGTAAAACATGTTTCAAAATGTTTGTTGTGCTTCCTGCAGCGAGTCAGATGTCTGTACACCATTTCCTTTTTGTCCATTTATAAAATGTCACATGCATGTTATTGGTATTAGCCTAAAAGTCAATAATGCTGGTATATCTGTCTAACAGGGTTCAGGGTTAGTACATTAGTATGTTTCAACACGTGAAGCGCTGCGCTGCAGTTGTGCTGACCTACTGCCATGTCTCTTCAGAGCCAACAGATTACATTTAAATAAACAGCGTCATGAGCCAATGTCACATGAGCAGCCGGTTTTGTGGACAAATTTACTCAAAACTTCCTCATAAAACCATACAGCATATTTGTGGGCACACCCGTGAGTGATCTGATCTAAGCAGTTCTACATGGCTCATTTTACGTGCAGCAGACAGGGACAGCCTTTACAGACAAGGTTTCTGATCAACCATGCATGTTGTAATAATTGAGCTCTGGGTATGTAACATTTTCTAACCTTTTCACTGTGCCACTAAACTTAACAGGCGGAGTGCCTTTCCTTCACGATTACAGCTACATCTGGCAGAAGTGACACAGAAATCAAGCTTGAGCTCTAAACCCAAAATGATTGACCCCAGCATTAGTGTGAGCAGCCCCCAGTTTGCTCTGCTTTCTGCTCTGTTGTTCTGCCTGCTTCCTTCTCCAAGGCCAGGCTCTCGGACATCTTCACAGCTCAAAGGGGACACGTTTTGTGGATGGTGAGCTATAGGCAAGTGGATGTTAGTCTCTTCATACCTCTTCTCTGAGCCAGACAGGAAGCAAGAACAGGCTCAAGCTTTGGAGCCTGTGGCGTTCGGTTGAGAGCAGAGTATGTGGCAGCCATCGCCCCCTAGAAAGTCAAACAAAACATTGCTTACTTCACATTGGCGTCATGTCTTATGAGATAAATCAAGTTTTGATAATCCCTTTTCACTTAACATGTATACAAAAGTTATATATATATATATATATATATATACACACACACACACACACACACACACACACACACACACACACACACACACACACAAGTATATAACCAAACACACAGCTATTTAAAAAAAAAACAAAAAGACAACACACATAAATAAGATTATTACTTTGCTGCATTGCTGTCTTGGGAATTACGGGGAGTTTATAGTAAGAGGTTTTCTGCTCTGCTGTGGTTCAATTTTGGTCTATTCCTCTTGACAAAACACCTTTAATTCTCCAAGGTTATGAAAAATCCTCTGGAGAACATTTAAAATTTAAAATCTCCCTTAAACGTTCTATCAAACGTATTCTGGTTAATAAGTCACACAAATGTTTTATCAGTATTGTGATTGTTTTTACTGTGTTGTGTTGAATTCTAATGTCTAGTACTCCATTTGTCTTGCTCCAACCATTGAGGAATATAAGCCCCCAGTACTTTTTGTTGAGAAGCAGTCCATCATGATGTTCTCACCTCCATACTTCACGGTGGGTCTGGTGTTCATGAGATCATGCAATTGTTTTCTCAAACTTGAGCTGAATTACTGCTGATCTACCACAGCAGTTCTGATCGGTCTAATTGCTTGTGGACACATCTTTTTGTTTCTTTTTAAGCAGAGATGTTTGGTATAATGTGTGTGTGGGGCGTGTAAATAAAGAAGACGACTGCAGTGCAGTTCATGTCTTTTTGTGCTCAGTGTAACTGTTGCTCCTGGCGCTTTCAGTTCATCTTAAGTGACTGACTTCTTCCCTCTTACATTTTTTATAATTATTCCGAGAGAATTCATGTGGTGCATCTGTAGAGGGATGATTAGCTGTGGTTTCCTATTGCATATTATTATGCTAGATGGTACAGATAAAAACTTGGAAGCTTTTTCATTCAAGTGTTTAAATAACTTTAGGACACTCACCTTCACCCGCTTGAAATCTTCCCACCCAGTGGGAGTATTGTTTATAATGACACCAAATCGGAATACTATTGTATTTTTTTTTATTCATAAAACCGCACATAAATTAAACACAAATCCAGCTTGAGCAACGTTTGAGGCGAGATTCTTCAAGGTGCTTTTTTCAGACAACCAGGTGGTGGCACTATTGCACCTTTTTACATTATAAATGACAAATAGACTGACAGACAACACATTAGCCCTGAAAGGACACATGCCGCAGAATTTAGCATTCTGCTTCATTAAACACAGCATATTCAGTTTTTCCCGATGCCTCAAATAACTGTACTGTGTTATATTAATGACTGTTGTGGCCTCCAGGATATGTGTTTGACACTCATGTCCTGGAATAAAGATGTAATGCTGAGGTCTGGGCAGCAACAAAGAGATTTACCTTGACCAACTGTGCATCCTGTCGAACAAGGTGACTCTGGGATAACTGGTCTCGATTTACAATCCAGGGGTGGCGAAGGACCAGAGGGGCAGTCAGCCGTTGGTGAGGGTCAACATGCAGCATTTTTGTTACAATATCCTGTGAAAAAAAGGTTATAGAAGATTGTTTTTACAGAAGATAATGTTAGAGTAATTCTACAATCAGATGTGTAATCATTTTCAAGAGTCCCACGGTTACCTCCAAATGTGACTATGCGATCTCTCACACAGAAAAGAGTACTCTCACCTTAGCAGCGTCAGACACCGTGTCCCAATTGCCCCCAGATAAAACGTATTTGCCACTGCCAATTCGGGCCAAGATTTCCTCCGGGGTATCATCGGGTCCATTGGCGAAGGGTGTGAATCTGCAGGGACACAGTGTTTGAAAGATTTAGAGTGCAAAATCACATTTGCTTGAGTCTGTCTGGCAAAACAAGGTGAGAAAGATCACAGAAACCAAAAACTCTTTTTTTTTTTGTTAAAGTCCATTTTCAAGGTGCTATTTTTAGATGCCACATGTGGCCAGGTTGAACATGATAAAATGCGGCTTTTCAGATGTCCTGATTACACAGAGATTTAAAGCTCAGCAAACTGACAGGAACATTAAATTGTTGAGCATGGCTCGCTTCCCGATAGCACAGTTACTCTGTGTGCCAGCAGCTAACTTGACCCGGGTTTACCCTGTAATCCCTGCGACCCTGACGTAGAAATTAGTCTTTGTATGAGCGGTGGTGGGAGGGGGAGAGCTTCTGAAAAGTGTGTTCACTTGTTTATACTGCTGGGAGATGGGTCAGCAGCGGATTTTATCTAAAGTATAGACAGGTGTTGCATGAACAGCTTTGGAGCTGAAACACTCCTACGAGGCCAAGCTGTCGAATTGAGAGAGCATATTTCAAAATATCTGCATTATGATGTCAGTGGGAACACTGAATGGAATATTATTACTCCAGCCATAAGCTTTGACAAACCAATCTGTGACCTGATCTGTGTAAGATCTGAGCAGATCAGTGGTCAATGCTGCAAAGAACATCAATGGGGAATTACCAGTGAAATAATCTAAATAAATCCTTTCGTGTTTTCATCTTCCTTGAGCCTGAACTGTAAAGATTTTATCTAAAGTATAGACAGTAAAGTATTATCACGAAAAATTTAGTATTTCTTCTCACCATAAAAAAACAAAGTGTTTGTTTATGAAAACATTTTAGTCATAATGGACCATAAAATAAATCATAAAATAAATTTCATGGTCTTCTTCTCAATGGCTGACACTTTAGGAATGAGCCCTTTAATGTTAATGTGAAAATATTGCCATGCTTGTGTGAAAGCCTGCAAAAGTGCATCGCAGAGGACTGTGGTTTGGTATTTTATATCTTAATGTGTCCAATCTTAATGATACCCGGAGGGCCCCATTACTGGAGGATTCAGTAGTGATGCTAATTCCTAATCATTTGGACCTTTAGAGCAAAATTAAATTTAAAAAAAGCATTTCATTCATGACTAAACATCATGTAGGCTAAGAGTATGAGGAATGTTTATACAATGTTGTGAATATTACATCCTATCCTTGCTTAGAAAAGAACCTTTCATGTTCGTTGAACATTTTGTCTCATAAACAGTCTCACTTTCCCAAAGAGCACTGCTTTTGTAAATTTCTAGCTGTAATTTCAGTGCCTTGTCAAAATAGACAGAAGTGCAGTATTACTGTATAAATAAGCAGTAGGGATTAACATGACTGGTCCTTGCTGAATGCAGAGTGTGGCAGTTTGAAAGCCTCTTCTTCTTAAAGAAATTCAACAGAATCAGAATATTTCGAGGATTGTCTTGTTTCTACAATGTTTTCCTGATTAGCTTGTGAAGAACTTGAGCTAACAGAGAGACTCAGGAATGCCCAAACAGGGTTGACACTAAATCTCGATCTAGAGTGCTATAGATGATTGTCGTTGACATTGCTATTGTCATGACACACTTTTCTGAGTAAATCATTCAGCTGAACAGATCTCAAACCATTATGTCATTAATTTATCTTATTTATTTATATTTTTACCAATGTTTTATTTCTACTAGTTCATTCTACAAGAGTTTACTTTTGTGTATACTTAATAAAAAAAAAAACCATTATACATTGTTCTTATTAATGTTGCACTACTATTTTGCTGATGCATTTTTTACATTCTGACCAATCCACAGAAAACCAAAATAAGTAGTACATATTGTGAGTCATGAAAATGTTTTATTATTACAACTTTAATATTGCCCACCCTTACTGTAAACACAGACACATGTGGGGTACTGTATCTTTAGTAAATACTGTTATATTTTTATTCTGTACTCTCTGTAACGTTGTTTGGAGTAACAAGTTAAAAAGCACAATTATATTCAGATTCTATTTAAACCTGCCACCAAGCAGGACGACTAACACAGGCATTAAACATTAAAAATGAGTGACAAAAACCTTTTGGCCACAATAGTGTGAATGCAGCTTTACAAGATTACTCACCCTGCCAGCATAGTATACAGCAAAATTCCTAGACTCCATATATCACAGGCAGCATCATATCCTTGTTTCTTCAGAACCTGCAGCACATAAAGTATCATGTCAGAATATTCTGCGGTATTCAATGATGAGAACTAATAATTTAAAAATGTAGAAATGGCTTACAATACAGCATATAACAATTTCTTATCAGTATCACTATAATATTGCTGCGTGACTCCAGTACAGGTATATCAGTATAGATGATAAACTTGTACCATTTGCACTACACTGTGTGTACTATTTGTATGACATTTCGATGTGACTGTGTTATCTATTCTGGTTTCAAATGGCCTATGCCTTCTTTCTGGCTCTTAAATAACACCCTGTTAGACGTCCAAATAGCAGTAACAGAAAGAACCCAGGATTTTTTTTAATACCTCTGGTGCCACGAAGTTGGCAGTGTAGCAGGGTGTCATGAGGAGACCGTTTTCAGCTCTTAGCTGTTTGGCAAAGCCGAAGTCACAGATCCTAATGGACTCTGGGTCTCCAGTCTCATCCACATACAGGATATTGCTAGGCTTTAGATCTCGATGTACGACCTTGACAGGAACATAAATACACAGTAGTGACAATAAAATGAAAAACTGTGTCCTTAATTTCACCAGCTCTTCACAAAATGCTTACAATAATTCAAGAGTGTCTAGAATGCTTAATAAATACATTTGCTGCGAACCAATTACAGACAGATTGTAATAAAAGTGACAATTTATCATTCATTCATTTTGTATGAAAACGTTTAATCCTTACTAGGGTCGCAGGTATCTGGAGCCTATTCCAGACTCACCCTGGGCGGGGAGCCAGGGTCAATTTACAATCTCCAATTCACCTGACATGCATGTCTTTGGACTGTGGGAGAATCCAGAGACCCCGGAAAAAACCTATGCCACCATGAGGACATGTAAACGCCACACACAAAGCCAGGACTCAGATTTGAAACCCCAACCCTGGCGGTTTGAGGCAACAGTGCTACCCACTGTGCCAAGGTGGGGCCCCATTTACCATTTATATTTTAATTATTTTCTTAATGTCAGAAAGCATACTATATCAAGGTATTATTTTACAAAAATCACAAAACAATTTAGGTTGCCATAACTCTATTAAGCAAATGGAGCAATCATGGATAAAAGTATGTGAACCTCAAGGACAGATGTCACCAGTCTCATCACATCACGAGTGTGACTGCTGGATTTTATACCAATATAAGTTTACTAGTCTAATCAACCACTGGTTTAAGTAACTGGTCAGTCTGCACATGACTGACTGGTTAACTAGTTGGCTTTTCCTTTGTGGATACAATTGGTGACCACCGCTTACAAATGAGAGCACCTTAGCTACTCTCCCTAAGAGTGTGTATTTGACAGTCAGTGCAAGGGTGTGAAGAAGAATCTCAATTGACAACTCAAAGAAATCACAATTTGTTTTCATCAATTGTATAAACCATTTATTTAATATAACACTATAAAATGTTATGCATATTGTTTGATAAATGAGATTGTCTTTTTTATTACTATGACATATTACTATGCACTAGTGAAAATCTTACCCACCATGTATTGTGAGCAGCTGTGCAACCAAAGCCAAATGGCCCGTGAAACTTCAATTTTGATAGGTGTCTGCATGTGTGTGTGTCTGTGCATAATTAAAACAGAGAGACAGAACAAACCCCTTGTGAGTGCAGATACTCCACGGTCTTGGTGATGGTGCAAAGCACAGCTGAAGCCTCTCTCTCTGAGAAGCCTTTCTGACGCAGGATCCTGTCCAGCAGCTCTCCACCTCGCATCAGTTCCATAACCAGGTACACATACTTCCCGTCATCATAGACCTGCAGGAACACACAACACACAGCTCTCTCACTCTTCTTCTGGCCCACTGCATTACTGCACTCAGGGCGAGAGCACGGTGCTTATGCAACCATGCAAGAGCATTTAAAAAGAAAAGACGGTCAATAATGGTGTATTTCAGGCTTCACTGAGAGGACAAGGCAGCTGAGGTGAAAAACTATTGAATCATTTTAATCAAATGGGGTTTCTTTAGCTTTTATATTTAATCTTTCTATTCCTCTTTTTTCATGTGAAAGCCCTAGAAAGCCCAGGACGTCATCTTGAAAGTGTAGTAGGACTACATTGCATTAACTATGCTCGAATCGGAAGTCTTTAACTCATGTGCCCCACAGAGGACAAAATGAACTCCTGGGTCTCAGGAGGCTAGGGCGAAGGATGTCTAGACTGATCCCTTAGATGGATCTTAGGTCTTGTCCACATGTGCACAAGCAGTTTTAAAAACATTTTGGCTTTTTATCCACCCACAAATGATGTTTTGGGTAACTGAAAACTGACCTTTTGGAAATAAAAATCCAAAAAAAAAAATCCAAAAATTACATTTCTTTTACAAGAAGTTTTTTTTTTTTTTAAACTGTGCTTGAATCGATGGGATTTTTTTTCTCAAGTACGTTGCTGCATGTACATGCAGAAATAGCTCCACATACATGCAAATTAAACACGATCAAAACATAATCAAAGCAACATATTCAAATGAGAAGAGATTAAATTACAAACGAATAAAGCTTAATTAAAACAACTGAATTTAAGGATGAAAATAAACATGGAAATAAAAACACATTAAAAATAAATTAGGGTAATTAGGGGCTGCTGCAGGATTGAAATGCAGTAGAGCTAACAGTGTGTTCAGCTTAGCTGAAAGCCTGGCCAAATAGGAAGATTTGAAAGTGCCTTATGTCAGGACTCTTCTAATGCTCTAAATGCTCATTGCTTCTCAATGTTTAGTCTTTGCCTTAAGCATAACTAGCTGATGCATTCCTAATGATCTGAGAGTTTAGGAACATAGGCAAGGCACTATATATCTCATATAAAGCAACTGGAATCCCAATAAAATAAAACAGATAAAAATGCAAACTACATAATACAGAATTATATTACAACTAGCACAATTAAAATTTCTGATCACAATAAAATTACATTAAACAAATCAAATTAAACAGACCAGTTAACGAATGAATTATTTTGAAACTGTTTTAATGTCAGTATGTTAAAACTGCGATGATATGATAGCACCCTCTTAGATTTTCTTAGTAGGTTTAAGGCATTAGACTGAATGAAATTAAGCAGGTGTGATGATATAAAGGGATGTGTGACTTTTTTTCTGTCATTAAAAGCATCTCCCTTGAGTTCCAGACAGATTTGTTGTCACTGACTTAAGTAAACCAAAGGAGGACTGCATTCATGATTTGTGATGCTCTGGACCAAAGATCAAAAAATCATTCTGTAAGAAGTCTTTGACATTGGATAAACAGGACAGCAGTGTGGCTATTTGATTCATGTGGTTTAAATGAGAAGTACAACTATGTATGTTTTCAAAATTAAAAGAGAACCACTTTAGTAAGACTCCACTGCTTCTGGCCCAGGCCAAAAGCACTAAAACAGTGGTCATTGGATTGCAGCCAGTAACAATGCATTTGTCAAACGAAGAAGAGCTATACTGTGAAACTTTCAAAAACCACTTGTTCCTTGGAGGTTGCATTAAAACTAGTCTCCGACATTTGTTATATAAATGACATAAAGCCCAAAGGTTTTGTATGTCAGACGGATCTAACGTAGGCACTTTCGGAAGCTGAACATATGCCATCCTAAAGAGGCCAGGCACACATCTGGAGGAAAGGAAGCTGTTTACAAGAGAAAGCAAAATGAGTGCAATAGCATCCATAATCTCTACAGTGTGGAGAGGGTCAAATGGGCATAATGGCATGCCATCTGTGATCAAGAGTGGGGGAAAAAAATAATTCGTAATTCTAAGTAGTTCTTGGGAGATCCACATATACTGTAAAAGTAGTTATGTGCTCTGCTCTTGTCTGTCTTACTAATAAAGAATGTAAGGAAATTTTCACACTCCGTTGTGATGACAGGCAATGTTCCACTTTCATGATCAGAATGATACTTGACTATATGTAGTTTGGCTTTAACTGGCGCAGTTGTTTGGTCTTTTATCTTTAAACAGTCAATTTGGGATGTTTTCCACAAGCTGCAGGTAACCAGAAGCACCAAAGCTCTCATTCAGCTGAATATTTTTGGATGGAGGGGACCAAGAGATGAATCTCTATTTGAGATTGCACAACTACAGTCCACTGCTCCTGTGGGTGCAATGTGGAGCTTACGGATGGCTGCCTATGGCCTTGCCATCGGCTGGATCTATGGATCACTGGGTAGAGATTGGGAGGTGGCTCTTCGCCATGGAGCAGTCAAAGCCAGCTTCAGTTCCAATGTGGTTGTTGCTGCCACTCCACAGAATATGATGGTGTCCAACAGTCTCTCAGCCTTCTGGATCTGATCCAGAGTGGATCTTCTTCCCTTGAGCTCTTCCACTTTAGAGCTGAGGCGGGTGCAGCTGCTACACTCAGCAGTGGTTAGTGGAGGCATATCTGGTAGCATCTGCAGCTTTTAGTCTTCTTCTCCACTTATCCTGTGTTGGCATGTGTTTTGTAAAAGGAATAAAGCATCCTCTGACTTCCTTGAGGATAGCAGATAGAATCCAAGTTGTAGTGAGCTGGTCAGCAGTTTTCAACAAAGGTTAATTTAAGCAGTAGAAGTGCTATAAAAGTGTATTAAAGGCTGTTTTTGTCTAAGCATAAAGGTAGATAAATGTGATGATCACAAATAAAAAACATTAACTTTTTAAAAAATCAAACAGCAGGAGACTCCCCATCATTGCTATATACCATTCCCCCGGGGCAGCAGGAACCTTCATTGAAGAACTAGACATCCTCCTCAGTTTAATCCCAGATGACGACCTCCGCTCATTCTTTCTGGAGACTTCAAATTCCCAATTGACAAGCTGTCATCTTTTGCCCTGTACCCCAACAAGTCCATGACCATGTCTTCACCAGATTCTCCTGAACTCAACATTTTGGCTACCTCTCTCCATCTCTCTGACTATAAACTTTTGTCATTCACTCTCTCCAGACCTACTCCAACCACTCCACCACCAACTGCTTACCACTATCTTTGTTCCCTTTCTCTATCTGATCTTTTATCCACCCTCCTGTCAACCTTGACTCCACCTGAAACATCTCCCTCTTTTCCTTCAATGGTGGAACTCCCTTCTCTCCTATCTCCACTTCCTTTTCAACCAGCTTTGTCCATCGTCTTCTAGGTCAACATGCAGCACATATCCGTCACTGTGGCTATCTGATGTGCCCCACAACAACTGAAGAGAATTTAGAGCAGTGGATAGAAGTTGAAGGAAATCACATCTTAACTTAGATCGTGTTGCATCTTAACTTTGATCTTGTCTGTAATGGGTCTCTTCTATCAAAGTTTACTACTGAGATATCTGCTGCAAAGTCTTCCTTCTTCAAAGCTAAGCTAGAAAAATCTGCATATAACCCATGCAAACTCTTTGCCACAACCTCCGACTCCTCTTGCACCTTCCTCAATATCCTCAGTGGATTTTACCATCTTCTTTGATGAAAAAATTGACAAGCTTGGATAACCTTGGATCTTCTTCCTTATATTACTCACAGCTCCATGAAAACAGGCCGTGGTCCAGTGGCCTTCAAATTAGCTCTAGTGACACCAGTCCTAAAAAAGACCACAGTCAACATCACTGATATGAACAACTATCAGACCAATATCTTTTCTCTCCTTCCTCTTCAAAGTTCTCAAACATGCTGTAAATAAGCAACTAAACCAGTCTGGATTCAAAGAAGCCCATCCATCAGAAACTGCTCTTTAAACTGTGACTAAGGAGATTCATGCAGTCAAAACAGCTAAACATTTATCGATTCTAATACTTCTTTATTTTTCTGCAGCTTTTGTTATGGTCAGCCAGATGCTGCTGGTTTCACTCATCAAACTTGTAATTACTCGTTCTGCTTGGCAATAGATTGTAGCCTAGCTAGAGGGTTGCAGTTACCAAGTAACCTGGAAACTATAAATGCCTGCACCACAAAGTGTTCTCCAAGGCTCAGTGCTTGGCCTCCTTTACTTTTTCTTATACACTCATTCTCCAGGTGATATATTTTAACATGGTTTCTCCAACAACTGTTATGCTGATGATACTCAAATCATCCTCTCCTTTCTTCCCAGTGATTCTCAAGATATAAGCCCAGATCTCTACTTGTCCAGGGGGAAAGATTTCTGCATGTCTGCACAACATTTTCTCCTGGATCCAAGTGGATGCATTCCCAAGACCTGACAAGGTAAACACTCTTGGAAATTACTCCAACATCAAAAGCATGAAATCTAGTTCTCTTAAAAGAACTCTCACTTTCATCTTACATTAACAATCTCTCTCAAATTGCGGATTCTTCTTTATAACATCAGAGGAATTCATGGCTGGGTTTCCTCTGAAGGTCACAAGACCTCTGCAGGTGATCCTGAAAAGCATGTCTGGTCTTGACTGCACCAAAAATCTCACACATCATTCTACTACTGCAAACACTCAATTGACAATAGCCTGGACTGTGTTAGACATACATGTTTTTTCTTAAAGTTGACTCACATCTTTCAAAGTGATGATGTTAGGGTGCTGTCCGTATCGCAGGAGGATCTCAATCTCCTCAGATGGGTCCTTCTTACCTTTGTCAATGATCTAAAATAAAAAAAAAAAAACTGTCACATCACTGCTCCGGAAAATCAACTTACTGTACTTACTACAAAGTATAAAAGATGCTACTGAAAAATGTAATGAATGCCTCTGAAATCAATTTTCACTGGTGCAGTTAACCTAGTGTGCTGTTTTAAATCCAAGATGGAAAGGGTCAAAGCAAGAACAGTCCAAATTCCCTCACTTTAACAGCATATTCCACGCTGGTGATTCTGTGAATGCAGCGTTTGCAGACTGAATATGAGCCGACTCCAATGTCCTCTTTCACTTCATAGCCATCAGTGAAATGGATGTTGCTACCATGAAGTTGCTGGAACACAGCACAGAACAGAAACCCAGTTAGAGTTAGGTAGGTTGCATCCCTTAGTATATGCACCCTCAAAAAAACCTTAACCTGGGCAACTGACTTAAATAAAGGCTGAGATGTGGAATGTTCACATAAGCCAATGTCATTATCTTTAAGCTATGAAATACTTCTAATCTGACCATGTTCTCGGCAGGATTTTGCAGTGTTCTAATTTTTCCTTTTTTCAAACATATAATTTTCATGCCCTTAGAGGATGGCATTCCATTTCTTATAAATGTTTTACTCAAAACCTATTTCTTGCTTCTCAGCAAGTCACAGGAGAGAAAAAAATTCAAGCATGCACAAAAATATAGTGAGTTTAAAAATCAATACGGATTCGAGGCAGGGGTTTAACAGCCTCATGTTGTGTATGTTCAATAGAAGCGTACAGATGAGCTCAGCACAACGTTAGATCAGAACATCTGGTCCTGTCTGTCATTCTGAGACCTGTGCGTTCTCCCAAATCAATAGCCTTCACTCTACCTAGGCACTTTGGTAGGATACCTCTGGCAGAATCAGATCATCTTATGCAATAGGAGGCTGTTTTCCCCCTAGTTTCACCTTTTTTGGAGGAGGCATACATAAGTGAGCTTCTGCAGAATAAGGTCTGAAAAGGCTGTGTCTGCAATGCCAACCCAAGGACAAGCTTAAAATGTAGTGATCAAAGAAGGCAGGACAAATTACATGCATTATACATATACTATATTATTATATACTGTATATAATGTATTATACATATACATATACATACACATATATATATATATATATAGTCATGCACACAGACATGCTTACACACACACACACACACACACACACAAACACGTGTATATATATGTGTGTGTGTGTGTGTTTGTAGCACTACAAATAGTACTGACACCTACTGTTTGGTTAGCCTGCTGTACATTGTATCCCAGGAGTAAAGCTTTAGTTTTAAGGGGTAATTGTGTAGTAGCACGGTTACAGTTTCTGATTAAACATGTACCTCACTTCAACCAGCTGTGTTCTCCCAGTGGCAAAAATAATGTAATATGTGATGTTAAGGCACCTAACAGCATGGTCAACATGCTACAGAATTGCAGTATGACAGCTCAGGTTTACATTTTAATGCTTTTTGTAAAAATAACATTTATATCAGACAAAGTCAAGTAATCTTGATCATGGAGTATCCCTGCTCTGCACTTGTATGTAAATAAGTATATTATTAAAACCAAAGTGCTGTTCAGTTTATGAAGAAATCTGTCCAACAACTAGTTCTGCACATGCAGAAAGCTCATTTACTCATTTGGTAGTTCTTCTGCTGTAACCCACCCAGTGAGATCTTGTTCATTGTCTGGTTAATAGAATAAAGCATGTTAGGACAAGGAAAACACCAAAACATATAGAACAAGAATGCTCCAGGACCAAGACTTCTCTCAGAGGAATCACAGAGAAAAAAAAGTATTTTGTCCAGTCATAGCTTTGCAATCTGGGCATAGTAGTTCTGTCGAAGTGGATGTGGATATGCTCACCTGTACTATAGGGTTGACTGAGTTCTGTCTGGTGTCTACAATAGACTGCTCAGGCCCCAGGTTAGTGGCCACAAAGCTGAAGCCTCTGAAAAGCTGATGGGCATTAGCGCTGGGAGGAACGCCAGGTGAGTCTGAGGGCACAGAACACACACACAAATACACACACTCTCTCTCAGCAAGGAAACTAGGACACAGACTCTCTACGGATGGAAACTCACAATTGATCTGTTGTGAGTACGGTATGAATTGACTTTGCAGAAGGTCATTCTCACTGTACAGATCTGGCCTGCGGCCCCTCTCTGAGTTTCTGTTCTGAAAGCAGAACCGTGATTGGTGCTTTCATGTTATTAACACTTGTCAGGGGCAGACGGTTACATCACAGTAAATTCCGATAAACTCAAACAGACTCTGGCTGTAAAATGATGCATTACTCAAATAATGCACTACTCACATCAAGATCAAAACTGTCAAATATATATAAATGTATTGTTCTATTTTGGCATGGGCATCATGATAATTTTACACAGTACAACTTTCTGTGCATTTTTGCTATCTAAGTAAGGTTTTGTGTCCAAAATTGTCAAGGAAATGTAAACAATTACGTTACAGAAACCAGTCAAACAATTTGTGATATTGTCATGTGGCAGAAATCTATTAGAGGTCACTGGGGTCAATTGGGAGGCAAAAACGTAAAAAATGTACATTTTGGGTGGGTTTATGAAACCTGATTTATGTATGCTAAAAATGTCATCATGTGAAGGGTTTCTACAGGCCACCATATAATACAAGCATTACATTACAAGAATTTGTTTCTGATTTTAAATAAGAAAAAAAGTTTTATGCATGTGATACCAATGTACTGCTGTTAGAATCTGTGCAGCACACACACACACACACCAGCAGAGAAACAGATGACAGCCTGAATCTGTATAGCAAGTGGAGCCGGTAAAATGAATCATGAGTGTGGGTGCAAGGTAGATGTGCCTAATAAAGTGGGCCATTTGTGTGTTTGTTTTATAGACCTCTGAGGCTGTGCATCATTTTGTAATCAGTGACACGCTCACAATTAGACTGTGGGTTTAAGCAAGTGGGTATTTCTCTGTTGGAAAAACAAATGCTCTGAATTACGATGTCAACAAGGAGTGGAAATATGAATGCTGATACATGCTACAAGCAAGGAACACTACTTAACATTCAATTCACGCATCAAGGAAGACCACTACAACATGTATAAACATTATTACAGCTACCCAGATTGTAAACTACCACATTTAACACTGTTTACCTTTTAGTGAGGCTGCCAGTCTTATAATGTCAATTCAAAGTGTAAGAGCCTTAGGCTGAATGTAGCAATATTTATATTTCTATCCCAGTGAAAAACTACTTATTACACTTTTCAATCTGGGTGTGGTAGCCTTGCTCAAGTCTTGCTCACCTTCTCTATAGAGTTGATTTGACTGCTTTGGTGACACATCCTCAGAGGTCTATGGATTCAATGAGTCTAAAACAGTTCTCCACATGCTGTATAAATATTTGCATGTTTCTATGATCAAGATCTGTATACAAACAATTAAGAATGAAGTAACTCTATAACTCTTAACTCAATTAATTTGAAGTACCCCTTCACTTAACAGTTACCTGTTGGAGTGCGAGAGGTAAATTCAGGGTCAAAATGGAAGGTGTCCTCTGGTCTACCCACTGCTGGTTTGAATGGAGGTTTGATCTCTTTTCTGTACAATTTCTGTTGTACAACAAGACAGACAAGCATTGTAAACAAATAAACAAACAAATAAATATATCCACTGTCTTTAAAGTCACAGTTTCATTCAAAGCTACAATGATCAACAACAGATACAAGTTCAGTTATCATGATGTTATTGTAATAATTTCCTGCCAGGTTATTGTAACATTTTGGAAGAACTTCAGACCTGTGATTGGACTGAGGAATAGCAACTCAAAATCTAAAAATAAGATATGAAAACAACTCTTGCAATCTGAAGACAGTATAGTCTGAGTATAGTCCAACATATGAAAGGTTTATGTAAGATCTGTGCATATATATGTATGTCAGAGAGAGAGAGAGAGAGAGAGAGAGAGAGAGAGAGAGAGAGAGAGAGAGAGAGAGAGAGAGAGAGAGAGAGA
>JBBJLR010000153.1:6876623-6891564 GCA_037577145.1 Brachypetersius gabonensis
AGAGAGAGAGAGAGAGAGAGAGAGAGAGAGAGAGAGAGAGAGAGAGAGAGAGAGAGAGAGAGAGAGAGAGAGATCCTCAGTTTAACCTGAGATCTTGTGAGATCCTCAGCTTATCCTTTATCATAAAACTACACCCAAACATCTGGTACCAGTATTTAGGAGAGGACACTTACATTCCAGTCAATAGTTGCAAAGAAATGATGTCTTTTGATTTCCTCCACACCGTCGGGTCCAGCTCCTATAGGTTAAACAGAGGGACAAAGATTAGAATAGTGCATGATAATATTCTTCCCTAGGGTTGCACAATATATTATTAATTACTGCAATATTATCCATAATAATGTGGCTATTTCAGAAGACTGCAATATGCAAACACGCCCTCTGAGCCCCAGTCATTAAGCTTTTTGCAGCATGATGGGAATATTTTGACTACAGCCCCAGATGGTGTGTCTGTGCATGGTTTTAGGAAAGCCAATAAGATTTTTTTTTGGTCAAAATAATTCAGACCAATTTTAAAATGCCCAGAGACTATAGTTGAAAATAAGCCAAGTTGCTAAATTAGTAATTGCATTGCCCCAGTAAATCTAAACTGTATTAAGTAAACAATTCACGGCACATTACTAGTTCACCAGTGTTTTTCATTTTTCCCCATTTCCACCCACTGGCTAGGTCACACAATACCACCAACAACGGGAAGGTAAGGGCTAGCACATGCTTTCTCACTCATATGAAGCACCACCACTTCAAAGTTAACTTAGCACGCTTGGGGGAGAACACTAACTGTTATGTCTGATAATAAAAAAATGACATATTGTGCTTGTTGTGTGCTCCATGAGTTCATCACCTTGTACAAACAAACAATCGAAAAATGTTCAGCTCAAACAGCAGTCATCACTTTCGTTCACCATTAGCTGCTGTTTTCTATTGCTCCGTTTTAACTCTTCTTAGTTGCCTATAGCAAGCGCTTGGATAATGATCCCCCTCATCTAGTAAGCAACTATGCTGAGGTTTATATGTTTCCCCCTAGCACTACATATTTCTCTAGAGCATATTACCAGCAGGTGAGAGATGAGTTGCCTGTGCATGAGTAGGTAGCTAATGTGAGGATGACGCATATATGGCTATCCTCAGCAAGATGCCTCAGCATCTTGTCTCTACTTCATGACTTATGAGTGCAACTTAAATTTAACTGCAGTTTAGACAAACAGAATGTACGTGACTGCCTGCAGTCATTCACCTAGATCATCTACTCTGCTTAAATATCAATCCCTGCCCTGTCTGTCTAAGATGCATTGCTTGATTTGAGGATGATATGAGGAAGAATCTGAATGTACACTTGATTGTCACATCATGAAAAATATCAACCTAGGTTCAGTTTGTGTCTGTTACTTTTTTGCTTAATTCTCATTTAATAATTATATTACACAAACATAATTAATATGGTTTACGTCAATAAAAAAATGATACAAAACTGTATACAGGATTCCTCAAATACTGGAAAAATTATATAAGAAACAATGCATATAACAATTACAAATATTCCTTAAAATGTCTGGAGAACCTGCTTACCATTTATCGAACAGATTACATTCCTTCAAGACTGTTTTTGTTTTGTTTTTATTTTATATATATTTTATAAAATCTCTAGTAATTCCACTGTTAAATATTAGCAGTCAAAAATTAGCTGAGGCACAATCTGGGAACACTAACAAAGCTGGAAAATAATGAAATGGCTGCTGAAAGGTGTGACAAACAACAGGCTAGTGGGTGGGGTCTCGACAGATGAGGTGTGGTTCTATGCAAATTGGCCCCTTTTGATGTCATCAGGGGCACTCCATCCAAATGGCTCATTTTGAAAGGGCCTGAAAGTGTGAAGAATAAAGCTGGTGATATCTCTTTATGTGAGAGTGATTTTGCCCATATACCTATTATAATTGAATTGAGTTTTGCATTATAAATGGCAAGGCACCTGAAACATATGTTTGTCCCAAAACTGAACAATGATAGGGAAGATGGTGGGTGAAAACTTGCACATGATAACAAATGATCTTTCTAAAGTAGGTGACTGTCCACCTATATATCAGGAATTACCATTAACACGTGATGAGCAGTGTTAGTGCATGTGGTTTGTAATTTGTTTTTTGAGCACTGATACGACGCATTACTGCATCACAGTGAGCGTCTCAGACAGATACTGTACCTAATCTGTTGGTGGGATTCCTTTTAAAGAGCGCACGCAGTAAGCTTTGCACCTCTGGGCTTAGGAATTGGGGCATGCCAAGCTTTGCTCTAAAAAAAAAAAAGAAAAAGAAAATATCATCCCCACATGTCATAATATTCACACAAAAAGGTAGAAATGCTCAAATGTTTAAACTAATCTTACTTGAGAATAAGTGCCATGGTCTCTTTGCGGTCTTTGCCTTGAAATGGCAGAGATCCAGTCAACATTTCAAACTGTAGGGAAGATAGTAAAAGCGGTGTCAGGCTTTGAAGCTATCAGGTTTTTTTTTTTTTTCATCACACACATTACAATGATGGTATAAACTCAGCAGTATTTTACAGCAACAGCTCTCGCAGCAGCCCAGCTGGTGTCCTCACCCTCTGCTTGGAGTTATGTAATCTATTTTTCCCTGTGAGTGAGTGAGCACATTTTCGGGCAGCGCGATGCTGTGGATACTTGGAGCTGGGCCAACACTCAGTTAGATGGAGCTGTTGCTAAATTTATCCATTCGCTGTTCAGTACTTCAAAAGGGAAACCAATGGAATGACATCACTCATTCACGGATGGTGGCACATATAATCCATATGTGGGAAATATTCTGTTTACAGCTCAAAATATGACTGCGTATGCAATCTAATATAAACCAACTGTTGCTATTAGCAATCAGTGCAGACCTCAATCAGTGCTGGAGGCATCGAAAAGCATCAACAGGCATTCACCTGCAGTTAGAGCACAGAAGCACCCTGTTTTAACTCTGACATTTAATTCTTTTAATTCTTTAAAAGCTGCTGTAGTTGCAAGTGAGAGTGTTGGTTCTTATCTGCTCAGCTGGGGCCGAGCACCGTGCTAAATGTCATTTGGCCCAACAATGCCACTGAGTCATCAAGACGTTTAAGCTGTGGGAAATGAGAATTCTCAAAGGGCATATCCTCCCTCCAGCAGAATCAGCTCCAGCCAAGCTAGGTGCAAAAACAACTGTCTACACTTCTTTTTTAGACTTGCAGAGCTGCAAAATTTGGTTGCATTTGTCTCAGAAAAAATGCTGTGACATTCTTCCAAAAATATAAATGCTGGGTTCGAATTTGTGTCTATATATGTCTCAAACAGTTTCTCTATTTTTTTTAAGCGGCAGCTGACTCACCTTACAAGTCTTTATACTGAAGTCAGACATTAATTATGGAAGGGAAAGAAGAGCGGAGAATTTGAGCCTTGGAAAAATTATTTAAATCATTTAACACTCTTAATCATTAACTAAGAATGTCCTAAGCATGTGTTTTGCTAATTTTTCAGTAGACTGGAGGATTACACTTGGTTAACTGCAGTAGACTGGAGAATTTCCTATTAGGTTAACTGAGGAAACATCCTAAGGCTTCTATAGTTAGGTGGCTGGTGGCCAAGTGGTTGAGGAGTTGGTCCCCTGATCAGAAGGCAGGGGGTTTGAATCCCAGGACTGCTAGTGGTGCCTCTGAGGTACCCTTGAGTAAGGTACTGTCCCCACACACTGATCCCCGAACACTGGGTTCCTGGCTGCCTGCTGCTTCACTTGGTGAATGGGTTAAATGCAGAGGAAGAATTTCGTGCTGTTCACACTGTGTGCTGTGGTGTGTTCGTGTATGACAAATGGACACTTTACACTTATTGTGTGAAATATTTTACTGTAGCTGAAGCCTCATAGACATACCATTAAGACTCCGAATGACCACCAGTCAGCACTCTGTGTATGCCCTCTCCTGTTGACCACCTCTGGGGCCATGTATTCAATGGTCCCACAGAAAGAATACGCCCTCTTATCATGATCTATCGCTTCTTTACTCAGGCCAAAATCTGAAGGAGCAAGAGAAATATAAAAACGTTAACAAAGCAAACACTTATTGACCAAGTGAAGGGAACAAAGAGAATTTTATTTACCAGTAATCTTTATATGACCTTCCTCATCAAGAAGAATGCTTGAAAAAAAGAGAATAAAAAAAGTTTATTTAAAAACACAAAAACACACAAAATAGTGTTAATGAAAAGTGGTGGACAAAGTGCAAAACTGACTTTTAATTTGATTTAAAGTACCTTCTTTTAAATATCCTATATACATACAGTCAGACATATAATTATAAAGATGGATTTAAATGTCATGTCAAATATGTAATTGTGGTTAATTCATTTAATTTCACAGAAAATGTGAGAAAACTAACCATATGTGAAGTCAATTTGGTACATAAAATGAAAACAAATAAAATCAAAAGGGGATTCTGAGGTCAGGTGAGGTCAAATAGAGCTTTTTCATAACAAGCCGTCGGGGTAAGTTATACAGACAGAGCTCATCTCTGCTATTAAGTAAGTATGGTGGAGGATCAGGGATGTTTTAAAGCTGTTTTCCAAACGTTCTACAAATCATGTCAGGATACATGGAATTAGAGACTATACCAGGACCATCAACTACTAGGAAATTTTAAATGAAAATCTGGACGCTTCTGCCAAAAAGGTAAAACTGGGTCATGATTGGATGCTCCGGCAGGAAAATTATCCAAAACATATCTCAGAATCCCACGATGACCACAAAATTAAGCTTTTGACACGGTCGCCCTAGTTCTTGGATTTAAGCCCCAGTAAAAGCCTGCGTGTTGAGAGTTGAGAAAGAAAGGACCTAGGACCTAGGATTATCCATATTGAGGAGTGCTTGCTTCATGTCTTACAGTCTCAGAAGCCTTGACAGATTTTTTTTTCAATTAAGGTTTTTGCTTCCACCTAAGTCGCAGGTACTATTTGAAACCAATTAACAACAAACACATGACCTTGTTTTCTCATCCTCAAAGATGATCAAAGTTCAATAAACATATAAATACTTTAGTATTTAAGAATGTTTAAAAACAAATACTTGTTTTTTAACTCCAGTACAATTTGAGATAGGGGACTTACCATTACTCAAGTGATATTTTAAAAAGGGTATTTTTAATTTCAGTTAGGAACATGCTTTTGTGCTTTATTGGCCACTGCTGATAATACATAACAACACATTTATATTTTGCGTTAAAAACTACAATAATTTGACTAATTATTGCAGTGAGTGTGGATCCAATAGCCATAGGAGAATACGCTGTATAGCTTTCATGAACAACCCTCTCAGCTAATTGTGCACCTTGCTTAAGGTTCTTGCAGGCTGATACGATTGAAGATGTGTTTGGAGTAGTCTGGTGTCCTACAGGCCGCCTTCTGCTACAGGTCATTAATCATTTGCAGCCTGATTTAAAATAGTGTCCTGTGTTCAGCTCCCCACTAAGCCCCACACTGCCTACACCTCCTCACACCCACACTAAGTGTCCTTCAGGGACAACAAGGAAGGGCAGAAGATGCCTCACTTGGACTCTCAATGAGCACCACTTCATTATCTCTCATTGACACTCTCTCTTGAGAGCTGATTTAAAATACAAGTCAGCTTGGCATTCTATTATTATTGGAGCAAACTGGAGAGCTCAGCTGAAAAGGAATCCATATTTGGAGTGCTACTGTCTGCCAGTGCAGAAGAAATGTGTGGATTTCAGTTGTCTGTAAGGAGAAAAAGTAAAGCCAGTGCTCCTACATTCTGCAGTACACAGCTGCTGTGTTAATCGCACCATAGCACCTGAATGGGGCATTTTCCACTCAAAGTCAAGCAGTGCTCTCTGGGTGGTTAAATTACCTCAGCTAAACTGGCAGATTCTGATTAAAGTTAGTCCAAAGTTTAGTCCAGTATAGTGTCAAAGTTTAGTATAGTGTCTTTGAGTGACAGGGTTGAAGTGGTAGTTTTTAAAAAACAAACTGATGTAGTTTTACTTTAGTCCATATGCAGTTGATCAGACATGCTTAATATCCCAAGTTTGGTCTTGCACTGGTTAATGTAGTTGATGATTAAATCTGTTATTAGGCACAATGCAGGGTAGTTTTTGATTATTAAATTACCAGCACAACAACAGGGCTATTTTTAACTGGCGTCTCTGTGAGATTTCCGGTCTTATATTAGCATACGCTAACATCAATGTACAATCCTTTTCTTACACGGTGGCTTAATCTGAAATGGCTCCCGGCTTTCTATGTAGTACCTCATGAGAAAACCACAATACATTCCACACATGTGAAATGAATGAGTATTATGCAACAGCTTCAAACACATCTTGGTCAATCAGATTTTAGAAACCGATAAAGCAAATGTACTGGTTTTATTTATCTTAAATAAATAATTTTATTTTATATTTAAATACTTACATGAATTTTACATAAATTAAAATTCTCAAAAAAAAAAAACCTGTATAAAAAGCAAAGTTCATGTAACAAACAATTGTTTCAATTTGATTTTGCTTTAGAACATGAAACACTCCTCAATTTCACTCACTTTTCAGGCTTGAGATCACGGTAAATGATGCCCAGGCTGTGAAGATGGTCCAGAGCTAAAGCCAGCTCAGCCAGATAAAACTTCACATCCTCCTCAGTGAACATCACCTGTCAGAAACATGAACAGCAAAAGGACAGGGAAAAATGAGATATGATGGCTTTGTAAATCATAAGAAGAAGCTAGATATGGCTAAGCTACACTCTCAACCATGTTACTATTTATATTATTATTGTCCTACAGGTATAAAACTGAAGATTCTTTTATTTCTTGGAAGGATTCCACTCCCAGCTTGTTACACAGCTAATTTTAACCACTGGGAGATTTATTTAGCCTCTGCACAGGACGCATCAGGGGATAGATAGTGGCATATTGAGAAGAGAAAATTGGCTTGCACAGATTGTAACAATTTCCAGGCAGGAGCATGGCAGCTGCTGCTGGCAGATGACTGATTTCACCACCGGCGGTAATTAATTCACATCTCTCTTCCTGAAGCGTACCTCTGCTCAGAGAATGACGATTAAATCAAGATTCACGCCACAGAAAGTGGTCTAAGCTCATACAATCAAATGTTATTAGTTGAAGACGGTTTGTATTAAAAGCAATGTTAATAGGACACCTGAAACACCATAAACTGACTTTATTTACTGGGTAGCAGCAACAAGTCAATGATGGATTATTCACATTGAATGTATGGACTGCCCCTCTTGCTACAAAATCACTTTAGTGGCTTGGTCCTGCTATATGCAAATTTGTGTAAATTTCCTCCTTAAGTAGCTGTAGGATGAGCAATGTGGTAGCACAAGTCAAATATCTTGTCTGGTCACATATCGTCTTATTATCCTCACATAAAGCTCAGTTTACGATGCATGTATTGGTCCAAATGTAATTAATCAGTCTAACTTACCGAGAGAGATGCTGGCAATGAAGCTGGTACTAGTAAATTTTGAAGGTATTTTATCTGAGATAATAAGAACGGCCAATGGCTCCCATTAATCACTGTCTAGAGAAAAGCTCTGGCTGAAGGAACTCTGCGGGAAGCTGTTTACGGCAGAGGCACTGAAAATCTCAGCATTTTTCTGCCTAGTCTGAAAATGCAATAAAGGTTGCATTGCTGAGGCCCATCTGGGCTATAAAAACGCAGGCAATGCAAGCTAAGTGGGAGTTTACCCAAGAAAATCTATGTAGTCAAGATCTATGTTTTACTGTTATTTCTTTTGGTTAGCCGTGCTTTCTGCCTGGGTGATCTTCCATGAATGACACTTTTGTCATGTCCCTTTCATACTGGTGTGGAGTTAGCCAAGGCTGAACAGAAGATGTTCTCTTTTTAGTGACCGCCAAGATCATTTGTCTTTGCGCCCTTGGAAACATTTTGTATATAATAGCGGTCACTGTGGTTCTGTCATGTTCCAGTAATTGTTTTGTAACTTTTTTCAAGTGATTATATTTCTACAGCTTTAGATCACGGCTTAGTGTGCTCATAACTATAGAATTGTGATGGTAAACTTAAATATGAGTTTATATTATAAGGGAAAAGAAAAGAAAAAGCATGCTAAATGTTTAGTAGACACAATTGTGTTTTTAAATGATGAACATTAAGTTTCTAAGAGGTCATTCTGGTTTGACATTGATGAGAAGTTGTGGGTGCCATCTGGCTTCATAGAAAGGAAAATAAATATCCTTTGTGCAATGTTCTTAATAGAAGTGTACACCCAAAACGGTCGATATGGAATGTAAAGGTTGAGATGCTAAAAAACTGGAAAAACTGTCCTAAAAAAAAATCCTGCCACTGTGCTGTTTAAAAAGACTTACAGTAGAATTATTTTGTTCTTGATTGCAATTCTGAACTTCTGCTGCAAATCTGAATGAAAACTAAGACAAGACAGCAATGCACCAGATGAGGATAGCAACATCATCTAATCTTAGCAACCATTATCTCTTCTGAAGGCGTGAGATAATAGGAGTTTCAGCAACAACTTTACTGTTCTTATGATATCTCCAAAGCAACAAGTTATTCTTGGCCATTTTAGTCTGTGTATTTCACTTAGATTAAATGACCTCTGCAATTATTGGGTGCAGGCAGAATTGTTTCACATTGTGTCAGACAAACACCGGCACAAGCTAAGCCTTCATAATCATGATGTAATCAGAAGGACACTTCTAAAGTCTAATGTTTATTTAGACACATTCATGTATAATTCAGACCTGGGTACTTCTATAAAAAGGAAAAGGACTTGCACAAGCAATGAGAGTACAGAATGACCTCCAAATCAGTAAACAGAGACTGCTCAAAGCTGAGCCGCAAACACAGACCTATCCACTATGAAGCCCTCTGTGCATACAGACTATCAATGTTCTACTGAAAGAAAAATACGGCGTACAACTCTTCTGGAAATGTCTGACATTCTGTTGTGTTTCACAGCTACGACACCAGTAAATGTCCTTCTCTTGGACTATGAAACCCAGTAAGCACATATTAGTCTCTGTGACAACTACAGACTTGACATCAATAATCTGCTGTGTTCCTGATCCATCTCCCATTCAAGTTTTGAAGGAACAAGGCCCCAATGCTAGAATGGCATTTTTGTGGTGTCTAGAAGATAGGAAAGATAAGTGATGCAATCAGGCGAACCAAAGACTCCATTAGGGGGAATTATAGCAAAGGACTTTGGGTTCCAATTATACACGGTGGGACAATTCATGAAGGAATAGCTGCTAGACACGCCTTTAATTACTCTGTTGTCTAGATGAAAATCCATTAAACAACCTTCTCGTCACAAGATTATGGGGATGTGAAGTCGTAACCACCAATAAGTGACTACCACTTTCACATAAATGTATTAATGTCCGTTTTATCCACAGAACTGCTGCCTTTACGCCTCATCAGATAGGTTTTGCCTTTCAATCTGATCAAAATTTTATACTGAATAGGTGATTTGATCTGTTGTCAATAATTATCATAATCTCCCAATTACTACTACAGAGAAAAACTTGTACATTTTTTGTATGAGCATAATCTGATATTTTTTGCTTTTTGGGCCAAATTAAAAAAACCCTACTGTTTAATAATTGCTTGTGAACTAATAGGACTGATATAAAGAATGATTTGGCAACCAGATACTTTAATATTAGTAGTGTAATCACTTCATTTTTATAGGTATTATACATGAACTCATACCTATTCTTGTAGTGCACCTCTAATGTGAAACAACCATTTTAAACAGTTGTGAACACACTATAATTTGCATGAAGCCTAGTCCTTTTTCTCCAGTTTTGGACACACTGGTGCACACAAAATATCTATAGATATTTGACAGTGTATATATTTGACAATATAATTGACATGAATTTGGCATGAATTCAATTAAATTGTCTCAGAAAAACTGACCTCTTTGGAGAGGCGGGTGAAAAGATCGCCTCCTCGGAGGAAGTCTAGGATGAGATAGAGCTTTCCCTCCGTCTGAAAGGCTGCAGGAGACAACAAATACAAGCGTCACATCAAAGCACTGTTTTCTCGCCACGCACACGGCTGGAATGCTAAGAGTGACCATCTGACGCATGTAGCTCCCTTTTGTACAGCAACTCTTTCAGGAATACATGGGAGCTATTCATCACCAATACCTGTGGCAGAAATGTATAGTGAGTGCTGCCTTTAGTTGCTTTTTGTGGTAAATGTGCTGCAGTTGAGGAAAAAAAAACATAATAATAACGTTACAGACTCATAACAGGGTGTGTTGATAGTGCCAAAATGCAGACCTAAAAGAAGTGGAGATTGCTCACCATAGTGAAGTTTCACAATGAAAGGATGATTCACTTCAGCGAGGATGTCCCTCTCCATTTTGGATCGCACCCTGTCCCGCACTTGAAAGGAAAAACGAGAACAGAAGGGCTTACAAATGGCAGTCTTGAAGGTCCTCACTATAGCTCAGGGACAGTTTGTATTCTTTATAACTAATATGTAAAAATTAAATTTCATTCTCAGTGTCCCACAAGCCCTTGCAATTAGACATATAATTGGGCCTAATATACTCACTTCACTCAAAACTGCTAACTCAGCTATCCACAAATGAAAGCTGGTGTAATCTAGTTACACGGGTGCTGCTTGGATTGGCTCAGCACTTCTGGGACCATCCTGCTTATGTGACTGTTGGAACGCTGCACTTTTGCTGTCTGAGGTGTCACTATCGCTGGTGGTGTTATTTTCACTCACAAGTACACCAAGAACTTCCACAAAAGCAACTGCTACGGATGACTCCCAAGTCAAAAAGACTACGAAAAGTAACCATGGCTACACCAAGTGAGCAAGTTACGTGGGTTGTGGACAGGTTGCAGAATAAGCTGTCCGCGAGGCACACGCTGTACATCAACATAATGACTTCAGATGCAAAAAAAATGGTTTATTCTGATTACAGTGTGACTCAATAAAGGGAACAGAAAGACAGAATTTTGTTCAGAACATCATATTGTTCTTAAACCGTTCTAAAATGAAGCAATAATGATCATTTTAAAGCTAGAGGACATTGAAAGAGTGGGCAAATATTCAATTATTTACCAAAATAGTAGTGTAGTTACAGGCAGGTAATGGAAAAAATGAGTAGTTCAGGCTTAGGGTAATTCACATACTCAACTAGCCATAGTTATGCTTTTTATTTTTTATTGCATCCTTAGGGAAAGTTAATTATATTTGACTGAACAAGCAAAGCACAAAACGCTACTTATCGCATCTTTAAATACATCCTCAGGTGCCTTTGATAAACAAATCATCTGAATCTGAATGTACTGTTTCTCTTCTCTTTTTAACGGTGACAGTGAGCGGAACAGGAGATTTAGCCCTGCAGGAAAAATGGCTACGCTGTAGGATGGCCCAGGTGCTTGAGCCAGCTTCTCCCTCTTGCTAATCTCACGATGATTCAGATCCTTTTAAAAAGCCGCTGGAGAGAGAGCTCTTAGCACTCCAGTTATGACTCACAAGTTAACACATGCAGTGCTACAGCAGTACAAACTCTGTTTAAAAGGTCAAAATGCCACATACACATCCACTTTCTGTAACTACATTTTTCAAATTCAGTGCTTCATTGGAACACAATCGTTACCTTTCAGAGTTGCCTTTTTTAACACCTTCATGGCATAGAGTTGTCCAGTGTCGGAGCCTTTGATTTTTCTCACCAAAAACACCTATGGGAAAACAACACAGGGTATTGTACAACATAGAAAAAGTTCCTCAAATATTCTGGAAGCAGAGTTATGGCCCCGAGAAATATGGTAAATATGATGCTGTATAATGGCTAATCACTGTTTTATGATGTACTTTCCATTCTTAAAGGATTACCACTTGGCCACTGAAATGTTACCAATATCTATGTACTATTAACATTATAATACACATGCAATTCTTTAAATCAAAAAGTGATTAGTTTTTAATGATTTAATATGGATAAATTTGCATGGCTGGTATGATTTGGTTATTTGTCTTATTTTTCCTTTACCTTTCCATAGGAACCCTGTCCCAACACCTTAAGAAGCTCAAACTGGGTGGGGTCGGCCTTCTCGAAGCCTTCTTTCACATGGTTGCTTATATCAATCTCTTTCAGGATACTGTCGTCCTACAAAGGCAACAGATGGTACAGATATAGGTCATGTGACTGTAGGGAAACAAACACTCCTGCCATAAACCTGTGCGTGGGCGTGCGTGTGTGCATGTGCGCATAAGTACGAGAGAGATTTTGTGACAAACAGGGGCTTATCTAAAAGGGTCCAGTGTGCATAATAACTGAATCACATCTATAAGTCCATTTGATTCTACCATATGATATACCATATCATATGTCTAAGTTTTTCACCTCTCACAAGGATGGATGATCATTGTACCTGCAATAGAAACTGTTGTTAGGTTGTTATGTAATTTCAAATAACTTTGCTAATGGATTCTGACAATGTATGACATGTTATCTTTTTACAAAATGGACAAAGGCACACAGCATAGCTAAAAAAAAAAGTAGCATCAACCATCTTGAAGCCATCTCGTCCATTTTCACTGTTTGCAGAAATGCCTCTCAGTTCCGCAGCCTTGGCTTAAGCGGGTTGGACAGTGAGCAGGGAAGCCTGCGGAGAGGCTGGGCGTGGAGTGCCCTCGCTGCCATGCAGCAGACATGTGCTCAGGACAAGCATGCGGCAAGCATGCTGAGCAGCACTGCTGATTGAAGCAGGCATGGCGAGGCTGACACAGCTAAAAGCCCTCTTAAACCGGCTTATCTCACACCCCGCAAAAAATAAATAAACAAGAACAGCGTTGCATAACACTGGATGTCCAACAAGGGCCATTTAAACAAAGTGATGACTACGCTTGGGACATAATCCGAACCGGCTTACGTACATTTGGATATGGAAAAAATTATTAAAGGTTCAAGCCAAAATATAACATACTCTCACTCTCTGCCTCATGTTAAAGCAGCCAGCAAGTACTTGTGGTCACTGTTAAATAGGAAATGTTTTAAGTTCAAAATTTGGGCCTATCTGTGAAAAAGTAACCATTTCTGGACCAAAAAAAGTAACAATTTCTGGACCAAGAAAATAACATCCTATACTCTAGTCGGTCTACAAACTACCCAGACCAAATTCTTAACATGAACAAATATACCTGAATTCATTTCTACATTTCAGTAACAGTAACAGTAAAGGTTACCAGATATTTGCATTTTATTCATTAAGACAAAGTCTTTTTCTTCAGTTTTCTTTCTTTTTTCACGAAAAAAAAAAGAATCCAATTAGATCCTAATTGAAAAAATATTAGAAAAAAATATTCATAATTTTATTAGACACTGATGTTAAATATTCCTATACATGTAGAAATATATATATTGATTAAGTCTATCTAAAGGCTATCACTGCTGATCCGGGAGCCCAGACAGATTGAGATTGAGTCTTACAAGCAACAATGCAGCATAGTAACTCATAAGAACATTTCAATGCCTAAATCAGATTAGGCCAAAGCTGAAGATTTCCTATTGAACAAATGCAACTGCATGGTGTATCACTGAATCCCTGGATGCCCCCGGTGAAACAGAGTGCACTCCAGACAACAGAGACAAATGTTGTATAACTGGCAACAGAGCCAGCTGTTCCTCCACACATCACGTTTTAGAGAGATGGCATACAGATGCATGGACATGCAGAAAAATTATTTTCTCTCCATTCACTCTGTATTGTTGTACTGAGCAAGATCAAACAACTGATTAAAAAACACACATACAGCACTAATTATGCTGCCTTTGATTAGAACACTATTAGGCTTATTATCTCACTTTCTGTTTTTACTCATTTCTATTATAGTATTTCCTGTTGTTTTTCTTTTTGAAACTATTTATTTATTGGAAATAGCATAAAGAAATGTTTTTTTGAGAGGCAGCCTGCATTTGTTGTCATATGGCAAGGGCATGCAGTAACTGCAACCTGTAATGCATACAAATGGAGTAAACTAATACACGGTCACTGGACTCAGTAGCTTCAGTCTGACATGGCTTGAATGATGGATGTATATGTAAGCATAAACGCTTTTATCATACAAGAAAATATGTGAAACTTATATTGATAATAAACATAATATGAATGAACCACAGATATTCATTTCAGTTAATTGTATAATGAATTCATTGTGTTTTATTTTTTTATTTTGTGTCTGAAGCTCACACTGCATGGGCTGAATGAACACATGAAACACACTAGCACATTACCAGATGGCCAAATCATGAATAACATTATTTGCTCTTTAATGGTTCAAACTAATTTAAATCAGTCATTAAAAAAATCAGTTGCCTTTTTGTTCCACTGAAAGCTGGCCTTTCTGAGCAATGACTCATACATAATTATGCTAAAACATTTTGGTACATATACAGCGCACTTACTTAGCTCACATTAACCTTTAACATGGATTGGCTAAAATAAAAATCATAATTAGTCTGATTGCCATCCATGTACTATTAGCAAAAACTCTAGAGATTCCATTACTGGCTGATTCCAGTCATGCATCACTTGTACATGCTACAACAGCAAAGCTTATAAAAAAGAAAGTATACTGATTTCCAGGAAGGCCAGGGAAAATATAGTTCCCCTAAGGCAGTAATGTTCGTTAAAAGAGTAAGGGGTTTGTCAATATGGATTCCTCTCTATACTTGCATTTTTTATCTTTAAATGATAAAAAATCAAGACTGAGTCTTCAGTCACATTTAAGGTACGGTTCCAATTCAAAGTTTGCATTTGGTCTTGGAAGACCAAAAACTTGTCCTTAATTTGTGTGTGTGTGTGTGTGTGTGTGTGTGTGTGTGTGTGTGTGTGTGTGTGTGTGTGTGTGTGGGGGGGGGGGGGGG
>JBBJLR010000153.1:6891664-6932130 GCA_037577145.1 Brachypetersius gabonensis
CGCCCAACCTGGGAGTCGAACCCAGGACCTTCTCGCTGTGAGGCAACAGCGCTAACCCCTGCGCCACCGTGCCGCCCCCTTCTTAAAAAGATCTGTAGCTTTATTGTTATATTTTCAGAATCTGCCATAGTATCCTGCACTGTACTGTTTTAGGCCATAGTGTATTTTCTTGACTCCTTTTTTTGTTATTATATCTCAGTTTCTGCACCCCATATCAACATGCTGATTGTTGCTGCATAGCTGATTTGCTATGCAGCAACAGAACTTTAGAACAAGGGAGCAGATTGAGCATGGTGTGCATCAGCAGTTTGAAGTGTCAGGTTTTGTGTTTGTTGCTCACTATAGAATAGCATGTTATGACATTCCGTTTGGTGTAAACTATACTAAGTAATTAAAAATCAAAAGGACAAACCATTGTGCATCATGTCACTTTGTATATGCTGCTTAAAATAATGTAAAAGCCCTTACATGCACCTCTCATGTAAAAGACCTTATTGCACCTCCGGCAGTTCTGTTTTTCTTTAGATTTTAGAAGTTCCCACATGCAGTGACATCAATTGGTGCATGTTAGTGTTGGATCTAGTAGCAATAATCATTTCATCATTCATTTTTTGAGAAATATTGATTAGGCCTGTTTGGCTCTGGATCTTATAGTTGGTCACACAGTTGTGTTTTATGCAGCGCCTGCCCGATGGTACTGTTATGATAATGGCTGCTTGTAACACGCCGAGCTGCATCTTTTGACCTAGCAGACTTTCGCTAGCAGATTACAACAATTTTCAACAAGCATTGCAGCGGGCAGCCCTATCCCCCGGCTACCTGGAGGACACAATGTTTACATGGCAGCCGGTTCTGTGTAAAAGGTGCATGCCACTTTTTTCCTCCATAGAGAGGGGGTGCTTTGGGACTTTGGCTCTCTACAAAGGAAAAAAGAGCGGCACGCACATTTAAACATAGCTACCCTAGCGCAATGTAATTTTACACGGACCCCCAGCTCCCCCAGACCTATCGAACGTGGCCGGTGGTGAAGCTCTCCTCCCCGCAGAACTGACGCGTCCGTCCCGTGAGTCCCGGGGACTTTCCGAGCCGCATCGCTCGGCAGAGCGAGCACACAGCCACGCCAAACATGACATGCCAGCAGATCTCCATGGGACCTTTCCAGTGAGTCCTCATTTGCCCCTCTAGCTCAAGGGGATCTGGAGTTATTAACCCAAAACCTTCCCCCACTGATCTCTATGGAGGGAGGGGAAAATGTGTTGTGCACCTTTAAATACACTGCCAAGTTCTGAGCCGGCTAATAATAATAATAATACATTTCATTAATAAAGCGCTTTTCAAAATACCCAAAGACTTTACAGTTTTGAGTAGACAAACAAAGAGCATTTTTTTACTCAAACCTAGTGCCACAGAATTTTACAGGGACACTCAGTTCTCCTTCAAAGATTACTGGTGCGACGGCCCCTGAGCACACTTCAAAATGATTCATTAAAAATGTCCTGTGTCTGTTTTTCCTCCCTCAGTATCAGTATCAAGTTTCAAATTTCATTAATGTGGCAAGCCTAAATAGCATACACCCCTGTATACTGTAATATCATGTGTGTATTATAATTTTGTTACAATGTTCCTGTTGTGTCCCCCATAGTTCTTTTAGTATACACACATCTGTACTTTGCTCTTATTGCATCTCACTGTGTACTGAATTTACATGACTGGCGTGACAAATAAAGCTCTACTACTAATAATAATTTGGCCAGATCACCCAGACCTAATTTGTACTATAACTCTGCTAGTGCCTTTAGCGAGACAACAGTTAGCAGTAGACCCAGTTATGTGGCCTGGCATTTCATTGAGGAATTGTCTGGTGAAAATTTGAGGCCGACCCCGCTGAATATTTATTAAGATATTTCATATGACAACTAACCTGACATTTATTGCTAAAGTGAGCTGCAGGCCAGAAGCAGGTAAAGCTCTTATGTTCTATGTTAATCCCTCCTCAACTGCTCCATATAGTTGATCTATTTCACTGCCATCAGACCTCATTTAACTGATTAAGGGCTTGTTTACCAGGCGAGAAGGTTTATGGACTATAGATGTCATGTATTTTGTTTTGCCATTTCGGAGCAGAAAATCTTTTTTTTCTTTTGATACATTTTTAGCTGCAGTACTTTGTGCTTTCTTTTGAACTACATTCACATTGCTGGCGTTTTGTAATTTGTATCACAGTATATTTTGTTGTACTTTTTGCCTGCTTGTTGGCTTCCCATATTCCTTAGAATGGCAAGAGCAGGATACGCTTCTAATTTAATTGCATTTGATTGACAAATGAGAACAGATTTGGAAGAAAAAGGACAAAGATATTATTATCATTCCTTAACTGACACATAATGATAAATGACAAACATTTTTTTAAAAACTGTGGTAATGTGGTAAAAACTACGTCTGTAGTTTTTGAAATATTAGCCTGGCTTCAACATCAGAACGCCGGTTCACTTTGAGAGGTGTCTGGATAATTTGGACATATAGTTTAGTTTCTGATTGACCTCACTGACTAGAGGACGTGTCTTTACTAGTATAAGCTTAACTGAAGACTCTGCCATACAGAGAGACAACCCCAGAGTGTGGCGTGATACGGTATGACTTTGCTTGTACAACAGTGCATATTTGAGAGGAGCTCTGGTGAAAATAAATGTAGCAGTCATCCATCTGATGCCTCCGTCACTAATTTGACATGTTAAAAAAAACACAGCTACAGGCATAAGATCCTGCCACACAGTAGGTGCTGGAACATGACTCACTCAGTCTTCCCTTGTTTTAGGTGTTATTGATTTTAAAACAGGTGAGTTGATGAGGAATGGTAGGAAAACGCTGACGGAGTTTGGTTTGTTTGTCCTCTGTGTGATTCATCTCTAAAGTGTCATTCTGAGTTATGATCACAGATCTAATACAGAAGAGAAAAGCCAGTGTGTGTGTATACTGGCCCAGAGTGGACCAATATAGCCACAGTACAGTTACAGTACACACAGTACAGTAAACATTCATTTTTGACTACTGATTTATCAATAATTAAATCACTTTTAGTAGAAAGAAATCTTTCTTTAAAGTTTTTGGAGGGTTTATCGAAGCCTCCAAAAAATCTAGTTTTAACTGAAAACTAAAAGGCCATCAATAAAACAACATCTTTGGTGTCTTTTGTCAAGCGGAATGTATATAAATTCAGAATATTTTAGATATATATATTTTAATAATTTTCTACTAACTTAACTAACACACTCCCATTAGTTAAAGCTTCAGTCTCTATATTAAAGTTGAATGAGATATTTCAATCTAATCACGAAACATAATGTGGCACAGGGGGAAATACAACAGACACCGAAACCACTGAAGTTTAATGTCCAACGTGGTTTAGTGTGTTTCGAATGAATGGGTCCTGTTTCTATGTTACACGGAAATTACTCTTTGTGCTAATAAACTGTTTGTAGGTCGTTCTACCATTGATAAGCAAGAGATAAATGAAATGTGCTCAAAGTAAGAATGTACTATTACAGAATTTTAATTCCTAAATTAACCAACCAGTAATATAGAACATTTTTCTTTGTGATTTTCTTGCACATGGAAAACAACATGCCTCAACAGACATCACAGAATTCACACGATGCTTGTTTTTCAGTTCATTTAGTAGAAAATGCCTGTAACTAAGTCTGCCTCATGTTTATTTAATTAATTTAATTATAATTAATTATTTGCTTTGATACATTTTGTCCCAAGATTTTCTTTCAGCAGTGTTTTAGAAACATAAAATACAATTAATATAATTTCGGACGGCCTTGGAGATGTGCATCTTAAAGGAAGAAATGGGAACTCTGAGAAATCCAAAGTACCCAAATCTCTTTATGTTTCTGATAAAACTGGATAAAATACTGACAGCTTAATTTGTCACAAAAATTCTATAGATGAAGTTACTGACAAAACATTTGTTTGCAGTTTATTAAAAAAAGATAAATGCAATGTATTTACTACATACAGTCTTTGAATGCTGGGTATATTTAGAAATGCTCTCCATTTGCTCAATGGTTTTACAACAGATGTGTTTTAACCTTTTTTACACATCATTATTTGCTTCATGGCAGAATGAATCATGCAGCACATAGATGAATTTGACAATACTGGAGTGTTCCTTTAATCAAAAAAGATACATTTTATACTGCTCATGTTGCTACAGGCATGACACAGACAGGCCTAATTAACATTAGTTCCACCTCCTAAAGGCTGATTCACAAAATGTGTCTCATAAGAGCTGCCCAGTGTCTGTAGGGAACCAAGTGCAGTCTCTCAGGAAATACATTCCAGCTCCTGTATCGACACTGCAGACAATGTAAAGCCAATTAGCAAAATCAAATTAGTCACAAGGAATCCAGGGATCCAGCAGCGAGATTACGCAAGTGTCTGTAGTCTGTGGTGCTGATAAATAATCTGTAATGAGCAGCCTATAAACGTGCTGTTGGCTTTCTATGTGCTCTAGTCTAACACACAACAGTGTATTTAAAGTGGATTTTATATAGACATGTGTATTATTCACTTGCGCAGTGCAGCTGGATGGGCTTGGTGGTGGTCGTGGGGGGCGGCTATAAGCCGCTACAAATTGGGGGAAAAGAACGCTCTCAAACAGAGAGATTCTAACTATTGTATGAAAATCAGAGTGTTCTATAACTATTTATGATGCCTCCATAAACATAATATACTTACATAAAAGGAAAGGTAATGGCTACAGATGCACTGACAGCATTGTTTTGTATTCAGTCTCCCACCAGTTTCACACATAAGCTGTTATTTGATACATTAGGCCAATATAATACCACACAAGCAAGTAAGGACTCAGTAGTAGGTAGTTAATAGGTTGTAGGTAGTTGCATATTGTACAGCAGAAAAAAACTCTGCATGTATAATTATTGTTATTCTCTAAAATGACATGAAATCTTAGGGTGCTAGTACCAAAAACAAACCTGTCAAACACTTAAGATCACACCACATGAATGATTATGATGAGTTCACAGTCAGCGCACTATTTCTGGAGCATATATTTATGAGACATGAAGTGTTTGGATCTAAACATAGAAAGACAAAGCATTAAATTTATATAACTTGACCAACTCTTCAGTATTGTTGAAAACTAGGGAACCTCTGGTCTTCAGCACCTTTGGTTCCAGAAGGTGCAAAAGGGGCCAATCTGGCTGTGAAAACAAGACCAAAATTTGACCAATTTTGGGCAATTTCTATTGAGCCCTTAATCATGAATTTCCCCATAATGTAAAAGACAAAAATTATTTAAAAAAGAAAATCTCTGGCTTTATATAAACTGTATTCTCTTGTCCATTGACTGCAGTATGTTAGGCTAGAACATCTTGATTATCGTATTCAAGTGGCTCCTTACTTCCAGTGAAGGGCAACCTTAATGTTTCAGAATACCAAGACATTTTGGAAAACTTTGTGGACACGTTTGGGAAGGCGCTTTTCTGTTCCAGACTGTGTCCCAGTGCACAAAGAAAGCACCATAAAGACATGGTTGGAGAAGTTAGGTGTGTAAGAACTTGACTGGTCTGAACAGAGGCCTGAACTCAACCCCGTTCAACACCTTTGGGATGGACTGGAACAGAGATTGTGAGCCAGGCCTTCTCGTCTAGCATCAGTGTCTGACCCAATAAATGCTGTAGAAAATGAATGGGTACAAGAAAAAGCCTTTCAATAAGAGTGGAAGCTGTTATAGCTGCAAAGTGGGGACCAACTCCATAATAAAGTCTATATATTTGAAGGCAACATCATTAAAGTCTCTGTTAGTGTAATGGTCAAATGTCCCAATACTTTTGTCCATATAGTGATTTTTTTTTCCCCCTGCAAGTATCTTAATATCCTGTGTAAGCTATCCAATCACTCCTGGTTCTTGTGTGAGTGTCTTTTTAATAACCTGCCACCCAAAAACAGCTGACAGACTGAGTAACTGATGTGTCATCAGTATTGTGTCTAAAAAGCAAAGGCCTTGTGTCTTGATGAACTACCCAATTTATTTGCAAGGAAACACAGAAATCAAAGAATGCACTTTAAAAACACATTATTCTAAAGTGGTGGTATTACATGTTCCTAAAAACTAACCATAAGTGAAACCTAACCTGTAAGAACAACAGTATGTAATAGACAGCTGGTCTCTCTGCTTGAGCCTTCCCACACACACCGCCAGCAGGTCTAAGCTTGCTGCTGCTTCCACAGCATATTGAACTAAGGTGTGTAATATCTGGTCGATATAAAAATGAGAAAAAGTGGCACTAAAGGATGTTCCTCCTTGACAGTCAGCATAACAGGTTCAGGACATTGATTATTATCAGTGAACACCAAACACCCCAGCAGGCTGGACGTGGCCTTCTCCCAGACCTGTGACTTTGGTAAATGGACACAAATGACATTCTCCCCTAACCGGATTCTGCGCCGTTGTTTTAATAAATGCAAATGGTGAGCGACATGATAAGTGGCAAAAGGAATAGTGGCAGCGAGCTGGCAGATGAGATAGGGCAGGGTACAATCTTTCTCCGTGCTGTAAGTCGCCAGCCCATAAGGGTTATCTTGTCAGACAGTTGCACCGGAGCTTCCATTCATATTGAGAGTAATCCATCAGACAGGAGAGTGTCAGGAGCCCTGCTGTTTAATTCAGTCTGCCTGCCGCAGAGCCTCTCTCTCCCTCTCTCTCTCTCTCGCTCTCACTCCCTCTCTCTATCTCCCTCCTTCCCTCGCTCTCTCTCTCTTTCTCTCTCTCGCTCTCACTCCCTCTCTCTATCTCCCTCCCTCCCTCCCTCACTCTCGCTCCTTCTCTTTCTCTCTCCCTCTCTCTATCTTTCCCTCTCTCTCCTTCTCTCTCTTTCTGTCTCTCCCTCTCTGCCCTTCCCTCTCTCTCTTTTATTTCCCCTCTCTCTCTCTCACTCAGAGAAGCAGGGACAGCTCAGGTTCTCATTGGCATTCTAATACATTTCCCTACTCACTCTGTCTTATCACTCTCACTGCACATACAGCCAAAGTCACAAACAGCATTACTGTCACATCGCATGGTACTTCTGAATTATAATTGCGCCTGCATCCTCACATATAAGACCATTTCCGTGGTTTGTCCACGCAGGAATCACACCTAGCAATCTCTGGCTGATTGCCACTGTGAGGCTGTAAGCAATGGGCCCTGGACACACCAAGATCTGACGCGGTGTTCGGATCGCATTGCGATGAGGCGCATTTGGGCTGTTTTCTAGTTCACCGAAGGATTTGTCGGAAAATCTGAAAAGCTTCATCTCATTGTCCGTGGTTTAATGGGGAGGGATTAGCTGAGGTTAAACAGATTTTCGAGCTCTGCGTAGAGAGTTAGAGTTCTTCTAGGTTCTGTGATTTTCAAAGCCAGGCCAAACACAGTGGAAAAATAGAGCACTGATACAGATGTTTACCACAGTGCCAGGTCATCGCTTTCTATTGTCGACATCCAGATAAATCCCTGATGGGGACATTTATCCCTTAGAAGTCTAGAGTTTGTTATTGCACTATTGCTACACTATTTAACCATTTAAACTACAATACAAGATCAAAATAAATAGCTGTATTGAATATTAGTTTACTTTCTGTACATAGGATGGAAACTCTTTTTTCGTTCTGCACGTCAGGATTGCGTATACAAAACTAGACCGTTTAAAGTATACCAGCATGTGAAGACTTTATTCTCATTCATTTATCTGAGCTGTCTTTAAATAGCTGACTGTCTTTCTTCCAAACACTATGGGTCAGCTTTATTTAAGTAAATTTGATACGTATTTTGTACACGTGGACAAAAAGTTAACCTCTGTTAAACTGATGGTTTTAAGAGTTCCCTGGCCTTCGGTCAGAGGGATGAAAGCGCAGTGTCTTCATATTAGCCCAAACAAGCTTCTTTCTCATGTGGGCGTTCCCGCCGGCTCCACACAGGGCCTGGAGATGACTCATGGCAGGCTTCCACCACCCCACTCTATGGCCCCAGATAGGCACCAGGAGATATCTTCAATCAGGAGATACTCAGCTGCGAGCGAGAGGCAAGATGAAAAGGTTTCAAAAAGCAGCCAGGGCAGCTTTCAGCCACGGCCATTATCTCCCCGGCCAGCTCTCGTCAGCTCAAGCAGCGTAAAAGCCAGCGGACTGCATCCAGCTACCCCTGCTGAATGGAAGGAGGAAGAAGGCTATGACCCACTTCAGTTATAGATCACATGGTGGGCTTTCAAACACAGTGCATGTGAACAAGTCATTGTATGGCAAAAGAAGTGTTCTACTGAAAGCTGTGGAGTTTAACTTGGTAGTTTATCCAACAGTGCTGGCTGAACTGGTAAAATTGCATAGAAAGTCAGGTTCTGCAGTTGAAAAGTGGAAGTCAACCGTCGAATGTCTTTTTCAAGACGTACAAACATGTTCAGTTCAGCTTTTATTTCAATAATTGTGAGAGGGCTTCACTGATTTACATGTTTAATGCAGACACAGTAGAGGGATTGGCTGAAATGGCACAAGTTTGTCACCCTGGAGGGACTGATCCACAGATGGGCTGCAGTCCTTAACACCAGTCAATTATAAAGGTTTTCTAGTTTCTAATACAAAACCAGTAATGTAATTAGTATTAAGGTGTTTTTTCATTCAGCTTTTGTTGACATGAAGCAAATTTGTGTATTAAGTTATTGACAAGTAGATCAATAGATTACTTGGAAATAAAATCTTGCTGCAACAAACTTTTGAATGTTTCTTGGCCTTCTCCTATAAATTCATGCTGTTTTAGAAATTTAAAATGTTCTTACAACAGTGGTGATGTGTTTCCAAAGTGTGCCACAAGCGTTCCCATTTTTCATCCTCACGCACTGCAACGATATCACACTGTAGTCTGAATCTGAATCAGAATCAGAAAACTTTATTTATCCAGGAGAAAATTGCTTATGTGGTGACTGCGACAACACACAGACACAGAAAGACACAAGAATAATGTAAATAAAATAAAATACTAAAATAATCTGTAGAAAGAAAGCAACCACAACAGGAATAGACAATGCTACATACTAGGGCTGCACAATATATCGCAAATCATCGCGATATCAACATGCGCAATATACATATCGCATTTATTGACTAAACTTCAATAAATGGTGTTTTTCCAAAACTTTTCACTCAGTGCCACAGAGAAGAGGGCAAAAAAATCACTGGGCAGTATCTTCATCTTCTGTGCTTCTGTTATAGATTCATTTGAGATTTAAAACTATTAAGAAATATGTTCAGATTTTTTTCAACAATGTTTAATGGTTCAAATGTTTTATGGGAGGCATTAAATGCCCTGTTTAAGTAAATTCTTTCAAAAAAACATGTTAGAATGGAAATATTGCATTTCATTTTTTTTCTGTATAGACTAGTCAGTGTCTGGAGTCTTTATCACCAGCAAATCCAAAGCAGAAAAACATTAACACGATAAAGGCAAATTTTTTACTTTCTTATTGCATGTGATATCGCCATGGCAACACTCAACAACATTATCGCATATCTCATGTTTTCCTAATATCGTGCAGCCCTACTACATACAGAACTGCTTTGTATAATATCTATCTAAAAGTAACACAGCTGGGTGGATCCAACTCCAAGTCAGAGCATCAAACACCTGGCCTGCACTTTGCAGTTTTACATCACATTGTCTGTATCACATTGTACCATGTGTCATTGCCATATGCAGATATTCTAATAGACAGGAACTTTGCTTTCAAATATATTTCTTTTATGTATATACTGTGTGTATAAAACGTGAATATGCAACACAAAGCATAATGCAATGCATCACATTGATTGCAAGTATAATAATAATAACTAATATTAATAATAATATTAACAAGAAGAAGAAGAATAGAATGATTGTGCTAAATAATCGTAAGTGGTAACAGTAATAATGCTAGTCTGTACTGGTGTTTCTTTGCCTTCCATCCTATGATCTGAGTGATAGCAGCGATGATAATACTAGTAACAAAATAGATAGTTGTTCAAAAGCCATTTATAAATATCAGCTGCAGAAACCTGTCACTTAAACATACAGCATGAAGAGTTACATCTCAGTATATGGAAGCTAGTCCTGCCTTGGGGTCACCATGGCAACCCAAGGCTGGTTTTGGTATAAGAACTAAAAGATCACATAAGAACACACACACACTGCGGGGGACGGTGGGCATGGTGTGCTGTTACACACAGCATATGCTCCGCTGAGCAAAAACAGCACAATGTCTGAAGTTATAAATACTCTAGTTTTTTGAGCGCTTCAATAACTTGATGGCAAGTCGTTGACACTGCACTAAAGGAGCCTAGCAGTGAAGCCCAAGCAATGAAAACATCTTGATCTCACTGGTGTGATAATGATTATATAGCTCAGATTACAGAACTGTGACTAATACTCGTCACACACACATGCATCAGTCTCTTACTGACTTAGCTACTTCACTGTAAAAATAAAAGCAATTAAATTCCTTTATGACCCATAATTAGATCTCTGAGATGCTCTTTGGTTTAAAGACTTTTAAGATGATTCATGTTTAAGATTTCATTAATTAGAATTATTCAGATATTTTAATTATTTTTTATACTTGAAAACACCAGCTGCTCTTTATATTATGTGGAACTTTCATAATAAATGGTCAGTTAGAAATGTTCCAGAATTTACCTTCATTACACATTAAGGAATGTTTTTAATTCAGTAAAACATTAAAATTGAGTTTCTACAGCTGTCAATGCACTCTTGAATATCTGAATTCAAGAACTGTATATCACACATGAAATAAACGATCCACTTATTTTGAATCACCTTACATTTTATTTATTCAACTTACATCACGATAATGCACTCTCTGTTAAAAAAAAAAGTCAATGTCAATCAGTACTTCCAAGAACAAAAACAATTTGAATTAAGAGGTATATCAATCATTACCAGCAGAAAAAAATCATGAATTAAACCTAAACTATTCTGTCAAGTTCAGAGGCAAATGATCCAAGGCAGAGATTACTAATGACCATCTCAGAGATTAAAGCAGCCTTTAGATTGGCAGCGCAGACTGAACCAGTCACACCGACGTAAACAGAAGAGTGTTAAGAGAAAGGCCTTGAAAACTGAAAAAAGCACACGCTTCTATCTTAAATAGATTATGAAGTGAATGGGGGGGGGGGCAATAAATACATTACATGTCTCTTGATGTAGTACTACAGTACAAAAAGTAAAAGTAGCAACACTATAATCTTTCTTTTTATATTCTAACAACCTAAATGGCCAGGTGACACCTACATTTCTACTGAAATGTCTACCCATGTCAGTAGTGGAAAGTGGGATACGTTACATTATACATGACTTTGGTTCTTGTACATGTTACGCCTTAACTCCTCAAAACATTAGTTCTTTTAAACACACGCTGCCTTGTTACTGAACAGACATGTGCTGACCTCTAGTGTTACACACATGTATGCACACACCTACTGTAGTTGACAATTAGTGATCAGCATACACAGCAACTAGAAACATAAATGAAGAAAAATCTACACAATCTAAACATTAACATTAAATAAAAATACCTAATCAACAAGCTAAAACCCCACTAGTCAAATAAAATAATTATTGCACCATTCCCAAATGAACCCGCTCTGGAATCTCAGTCTCCAGGCTCAAGATCAAAACCCTTGCAGAATGTTAAAAGATGAAGAGCAACCCCAGAACCAAGTTATTAATCACTGTAAAACATTCTAAAACTCCTGATCTAGCCAGAGCTTAGAGATCTGACAAATAATGCTTAAACAGTTAAACAGTAAAATAAGTGGTATACAAATCAATCTTCCAGCATATAATCAACATATGTAACACACAAAGCACCCCATATAAAACATATGCACCTAAACATGCACCCAATGCAAAGTTCAAGTTTCGTCTGTCAAATAGACTGATTACCTAAAAAAGGGGAAATGAAGAAAATCCTGTTTACTCAACATGACCGTTAACAGACAGAGGCGGGACAACTGATGAAACCAAACTGCCACTGCAGCAAAGGCATTACCCCACATCACGTGTAGCAAACCCTTACGCATTAAAGAGACCTGGACTCTTTCATGCTTCAGTTAATGGAGGATAGTAGACTGGCACAGAGGATTCACACACTGTGAAGCCTGAGCTGCCATAGAGGACAAACGGCAGAATTCCGTTGTCACTGATCTGAAGCTCATCCCTGGTCTTCTCACAGTCGGTCAGCTGAAACTGCTTATCGACACATATCTCTATCTGGCCCAGGGTCTGGAACTCACCTCCCTGAAAAACATACATAAAAAAGCACACTGAAGAAATATTTTCACAACAAGAATTTTTAATTCTCTTTAACATACAACAGAAATAACAATAACAATAACAATAACAACACTAGAGCCAACACAGCAATCATAGCAAGAAAGTAACATGTAGAGTGAGACAGCAGTGCTGGACAGCATTATAACCACACCCCTGAACACCACTAAGTGGCAACATGTGACCATGTAACAGCACTACAGGACAGTGATGGGGGATAAGATGAACACTGTGTGTTTGTATAAGAGTATGTATCAGTGTGAATCCTGCAACTTTCAAAGCCTAACATTATTTTTGGGAGCTGTGCTACTTGTCAAATATGACGATATTTATGGCATCTTTATACAGTATATCACAATATTCAGGGATACCAGCATCAAATGTCTTATGTTGAAACAGCTTGCAATCAATAAGATGTGCTATAAGAACTTGCAACATAGGAACTTGCAAAAGTGTGCAAACCGCCACATGTGGCCACTTTTGCACACTAACAGGTACGAGTATAACATGTATTAACAGGCATTTCACACCTGCGTTTGCCTGGTTCATTGGTCAAATCCATTGAGAACTAAACTAATTGGTAATGTATTGCTCATGATTTCAAAAGCTTTGGTTAAATTATGAGAATGAAAAGGACTCTGCAGACTGTTTTACAGTATTATGGCCTTATAATTGACAAATTTGGATGTATAATCATATATTTTGATCGCTCACAATATAAAACATACATTGATAACTCACCTGGTTTTATCAGTATGTATAACAGAACAGCACACTTGGTTGCTACCAGAGGGTCAGGTTGTCATGTTTACATTTTTGCATGGTCTAAGCAACGTGTTTGAAGTGTTTCTGACGTAAGCCATTATACAAAACATTTTAGACAGCAGTTATGTAGTTTTGGACTGAACCAATTCAGATTCTTACCTTCTCTGGAAGAATGCACTGGATTTTTGGTTTCACTCCATAATAGTTTGTGATGCTTTCTTCCAAATCTCCTACCTAAGCAAAAACATAGCAACATCACATCGTATGTAATCAAAGCCTCAAGTCAGTATCTTGTGGTCACAATCACAAGACATCCAGTGGCACTATGTGGTCACCTGACTAACACGAACAATGAGTCACAGTTCTTAGTCAGCTGATTTGGTTTTGCGTTCTATGTTCCTCAGTTCTGATGATCATACAAAAAACACTTCCGTAGAGCCTATGGCTATGTGACATGTCCTGTTTGAGTGTTTTCTTAAAAGCATCAAAGCACCAAGATCAGGGTAAAATGGGAGAGAAAAAGTTACCTGAGACTCCAACAACTAACAGTTCTAACAGTCAGTATGGTCTTCAAAATAAATAAGTTTTTGGAAAACTGGGACACCGTTGGCTGCTTAAAATGTACACAGTTCAGCTCTTGCTGCTGAGCCATTGTGCTAAGAATGGTTTCAATGCCTACCTTATGAATTATTTAAAATACGAATATCAATTGAGAACAGACCACACTGCATTTCTGGTCAAAGTTCAAATTAAATTATTTATAAGTTCCACTTTGTATTCATCTGCATGAGGAAACAGCCCCATCCACATTATAATTACAGCAGTCAGAAGGAGCCTCTCCAACTCACCTTATAGTAATTTTCAGAGGGTATGATCTGGCTCTTCTTTAGAACTCTAAAATTAGAAAAAAGTTGTTTGGAGGACTTCAGAATGCACGCAAGCACAGCATAACAACCACTGACCTGGTTTCTGTTCACAGTGCTTGTGAAAAAACTAAATTCAAATCATGGGGTGCGGCAACAAGCGCTACAAAATTCTCAGACTATTAGTTTCTGACTTTTTGTAGCACAAGTGCTGAGCAGAACTTCTCATAAATATTTACTATGCATTTCATATGGGTACAGTGTATTCTACTGCAGTTGCCACCATAAATGTGTGAGGAGTGACAGGAAGCAATGGTAGACTGTAAATTCTTCAGAATTCGTACAGTCTGTTTGAGAATTACACTCCTGGATTAGATTTCAATTTTTAGAGATTAATTGAAATGTACAAAAGCTCAAAGCTGGCCCTTTAGCACTACAAATATTCACCTACCCACTCAAGTCCAGCTTGTGGTAGAGCTCGAGGGCTTTGCTGAAGTATTTGTGTTGACTGTTTAAATCTTCGTCTTTGGCGGCACATGTTCCATGCTTCTGCCATTCGTGTTTCCTGAATAACACATAAAAGGCTACCAATGCTTAACTGAAAACATGTGGTTGTCAAGATATCTGTGTTGTATGTGTTATATTTTACAATGTAATGCATTATCTAGTATATAATGTATATGTTATTTGTTGCGTGATACGACTATTACACAAAGTTATAGAAGTGAAACTAGTGGCAGCTTTAGTCAGTCAGCTAAAAGAAGACCATACCAAAATAATGTGGATGCAGGTTTAAGAAGGTCTGGCCAAAACGTCTCCATTTCAGGCAGCAAATCCTAAAAAAAAAAAAAGGCAAGTAAGCCAATATGAAGGACTTTTACTGTTATGCCAATGCAGATCCAGTGGTGCACAAAGTACAGATATCTTGTATTAATACTCACGTTAAAATATTACTCAGCTTAAAGTAGATATCCATAGTGCTTCTTGCTTTTTAAATGTACTTAAGTACCAAAAGCAAATGTAGTAATTATGTTATACTATGTATACTATTCTGATGTACAGATCTGTGTGGCTGTACACATGAACAGCAGCCACAAGTTTTCAAGACCGCCCCCCCCCCCCCCCCAAACACACTGCTCACATACCTCTATCAAACTTGCGTTGAAGTGCCAAGACGAGTTGCATTCATTCCCCACGTTAGGCCTGTGTTAAAGAGATTTTTCTTCTGAATTAACAGTTTGAAATTTCCAACAACAAACCTATTTTTGAAGAAAATAAAATGCTATTTTGAACTTACCAGAGTCCATGCAGGGTCCAGTAACTAAAGTTTGCACTACAGTGCTCCATCTATGCAGATCACAAAAGTTTATGTGGTTAATCTCAAGGAACTTCATGACAGGAACATCACCTGAGCTGGCTAAACTACATGCCGAAAGTTTAACTGTTTGTATTTCAATCCAGTGAAATCAGAGTCCGTTGCCTACACTGCAAAATGTCTTCGGCCAGTGGTGAGTCAAGATGAGTTTGGTCCAGTCACGCCTAAAAGAAGAACAGTCCATTCAACAAACAGATTCAGATTTACTGTGTATTGCATTTAACATGTCACTTCTAAAATTCATCTTACCGCGGATGCATATCCACGAGGACGTATCCAAGGCACAGGAAGATCACAAGGGACTTCATTCTAATGATTTGAATAAAAGGCCAACGAAGCACAATTTTCAGGTTACGCAGCGCAAACATTAGGAAAACGTTTTTTTAATAATATAAATGGATTAGAGCTACATACACTATATGCACAAAAGGACACATGACCATTGCACTAACAGGGAGTTTGACATTGCATTGAAATACATAGACTTTAACATGGAGTTGGAGCTAGAGCACATCTTCAGCTAGAACAGCTTCCACTCTACTTGGAAGAATTTTGGAGTGTTCCTGAGTTGGATGGGGGTTGAGGTCAGGGCTCTGTGCGGGCCAGTTAAGTTCTTCCATAACCAACTAATTCAACCGTGTCTATGTGGACCTAGCTTTGTCCAAAGGGTCACAGTCATGCTGGAATAGAAAAGGACCTTCCCCAAGCTGTGTCCCCAAAGTTGGAAGCATGGCGTAGTCCAAAATGTCTTGGTATATTGAAGCAATAAGATTGCCTTTAAGGGGCCCAGCCCAAACAGGTGGGTCTCAATACTTTCGTTCATACAGTACATATAAAATCATCCTATCATAACCTTACTACATGAGTTACAGATGATCTCTAGGCAGGACATTTCAGATGTGTTTAGATTAAGAAGCAGAGCTGTAGATGCATCCAGAAAACGATGTAGATTCCACATTGTGGAAACCGTGTAAAGTTACACGCAAACAAGTATTCAGAACGTCTTGTTATACAAATCAAAGCAGTGGAAGCTGCTATAAAGATAAGAACCATTTATTAGTCCCACAAGTGCGTTGTTACAGCAAAAGGGACACTTTGTTATACATGTGTTCATCCTACATACTTGAAATATTAATAATAGTAATGTAATGTAAATGTAATATAAAGTACCATTACATGCAATACTATTTGGATATTACATGTAGAATATCAATTATTGCTGAAAAAACACACACAGTAAGAGGACAATAGACTAGTTAAGAAAAACAATAGTTAAAATGACGAGGTTATAAAGTGCTATTAACCGTGAAAGCGACATAGAGCAGACATAAAAGTGTAAATAAAATCAAACTAAAGAAGGTCAGTTTTGCTGTAGCAGTAGTTTTCAGCCTACCTGTGTCTGTCCGGACTAAAGAGTGTTTAAAGTAACAAACACCAACTTTTTCAGCTACTTCTGCATGTAAAATAGTCCCTCACTGCTGTGTATCTTTTCCTTAACAAGACAGCATTTTTAAACAACCAAAAATAGGTAGTATAAAGTCGTGACTTCTAGTAACAGCTGAGCAGCCTCCTCAGGTGAAGACGCTGTTGTTGCGATCGTGTTTACAGACAATCTCACTCTGAGTCTGCGCGGCTTCGCTCGTCACGTGACCGCGGTGGCGCGCCACCTCAGGGTCACGTGACACTCCAGTATCTTGAGTGTTTCACAGTAAGAAAACTTTTAAAAACGTTTTAATATTTAAAACATCCAATAATGAGAATACTTTAATATATTTACACGTACTACTAAGAACCCAATACAAATGCAATAAATCGCTTAATAGTAAGTAAACCCTGTTAAATGTTTTGAATCAGAGGCATTAAAACGGAGATGCACACTACATGGACAAAAGAATTGGGACAGGGTTTCAGGGTTTGAGCTAGGCCACCTTGCCTTCATATCAAAGTTTATGTATTTGAATGCAAAGTCCCAGTTATGTTATGATCCTAATACTTTTGTTAATATGGTGTTAAATTTAAAAAGGTTACGTTCACTTCCAACACTATACGCTCCACATCTGGAGACTATACTGCAAAACAGGCTGTTTTATTCAGAGGCATTAAGAATGATTAAGTGAATTCATTGTCAGGAAACAATCATACTTCCTTATTTCTGTCCATCCGACCTATTCCCACTGAATAATCAATTTCCAAGCACAAAACAGGGCAGCCAATCAGAACACTTTATTGCATATTATGCATGTTATTCATGCTTTAACAGTGAAAACAAATTTTTATTACTGATCAAGGGAGGCTGGAAAATGTACACATGTAATGAAAGGAATATAAGGAAATATTTTGTGTGGATATACCAAAAATATAGAATAAAGGCTCTTGAACAATTACAAATGAGATGCCGTGTCTGTGGAAAAAATAGCAATAGGCTTGACCAAAGATAAACAAAGTGCTCTTGTAAGTTTAACTGCTTAAAATTGCCATGGAGTGAGGCGATTCACAATTACACAGTTATAATTTCACAGATTGTGTCTGGTTAAGCAGTGTTTATGCATGCAAAGAAGATAGCTGCTGATTTGTGTCTGCTTTTAACCTCAAGCCTTTTCAGTTTGTTAAAATTTGTGTGACTACCAGAGTTTACATGTCTGACAACTTGAGCAGCTCATGTTGGAATTACACTACTGCAGGCATACAGCTCATAGCATACAGAGCACAGGCTTTGGCCCCTACTGCCCTTACTGTCCCTGTAAACTTAATCTGCTGTTAAAAATAGGACCAGGTTGTATCCCTCTTCAGGGGACGTCTGAAGAAACCAGCGTACGTTCTACTGGAAGATTTTAACATGCTGTAAACGAAACAGATTTTAAAGGTGGCCCAATACACAAAATGCTTTCAAAATTCTGATAGTGTATCAAGTATGTATTATCAAGTATTTAATTATCATTGTTATTATTATTATTATTATTGAACACTGTATTATATATATATATTTTTTGGTCTAAAACTTTTTTACAACAGCTGCAGGGGTTCTTCTATTCATTGGGTTTTAGGTCTATTAATTTAGGGTTTGCTCTCTACTAATATACACTATATGGACAAACTTGTTGGGACACACTTGTTTTTCAGGGTTTGGGCTAGAACCCTTACTTCCAGTGAACCTGTCCAACACCTTTGGGACGAACTAGAACAGAAATTGCGAACCAGGCTTTCTCTGGTTCGCAATTTACCTCATAAACGCTCTACAGAATGAATGGGCAAAAATTGCAGCAGAAATTGTGGACAGCCATCCAAGAAGAGTGGAAATTGTTATCGCTGCAAAGTGGGGATCAACTTCATATTAAAGCTGATGTATTTGAATGCAATGTCAAGGTCCTGTTAGTGTAATGGTCAGGCGTCCCAATACTTTTGCATATATAGTGGACACAGATGAAGCCAGAAAGAGCTTATAGAGCTTGTTGGGAGCTGTAAAAGGCAGTAAACTGTTGTGGACATGCAAAAGTGAGGACCTGAGAAACACTGAACACCCTTGTTATGAGCTGAACACATTTATTAAGTGCAGCTGCAAGACCCCTATGTTGTCAGAAACAATCCCTCAACACAGTGTGTCTTAAATTTTGAAGAAATGATCCCCTCTCCTCTCTACGTGAGAAATAATGTGTGAAGTTGGTGTAAATGCTATATATAGTCGTCTGCTTGTCCATACATGGGATGCATTCCGCAGGGGTAATATTTTGGTTTTGTTGAGCTGGAGCGCAGGGGCGAGTCGAGGCTCGGGCTGAGGGCTGATCTGTGCGTCCCGCTCCTGAAGGGGTAAGTCTCGCTGCTGCGTTTCGCTCCCAAGTCTTTAAACTAGTCCTTTTATAGCCTCTAGCGACAAACAAAAAAACAGCCGAATCCGACAGGGTGATGGAGACTGTTTCTCAACGCCCTGCGTTGTCCTCGCTTGCCTAATGCTAATGACTGTGATGATGAGCGTGATGATAATAACGGTGGGATATGAGGGTCTAATTAGACCTATTACCCCGTATTTTTAGCTCTGCACTGCTGACTCATCAGACTCCAATCAAACAGGGCCTTTGAATAGACTGCCTGAAAAGAACTGGTTTAGATTGATTAACTAGCCCGTTTTTTGAATGAAAAAAAGCATTAATTGATTTATTTGTCTATCTATTCGACATTTTTAATTGTTTGCCTTGTTAAATTGACTAGCTCCACTAGTTTACAAAGTACAGTACTAAAACAACCAGAACACAATTTAAAAAACACTGCATTTTTGTTTGTTGGTTGGTGTGTGTATTTGTTTGCTTGTTTGTGTGTGTATTTGTTTGTTTGTTTGGGTATCTATCTATCTATCTATCTATCTATCTATCTATCTATCTATCTATCTATCTATCTGTCTATCTGTCTGTCTGTCTGTCTGTCTGTCTGTCTGTCTGTCTGTCTGTCTATCTATCTGCTTTTTTTTCTTTTTAATCCAATGTTTGCCAGCTGGCAACGAATTGAACATGCCTCCTGTTGCTTTACTGCAGTACTAAAACCAGATTTAAAAAAAACAAAACACTGAAATAGTTGCTTTTCAAATTTTTTATTACATGATATGAAGAACAGATAACATTTGTTGACATTTCTTTTGAAATCTTTTCTTCCGGGGCTCCTAAATGTACTATGATAACAGTTTTACATGTACTGGGTAAACATTTTGGAGCTGCTTTTCTATAAAAATAGCTCAGAAATTGAAGGGACAAATGTATGTTCTAGAGATTTTTCACTTCTGTAGCTGGTCTGTAATTACAGTAACTGTTACACGACTAAGTAGAGCTTGTTCAAGAGAAGAGCACTGAAATTTGGCACTTGCCTGAAGGTTATGATGAAAAGGATAGTTTACTCCTGTCAGCTTTAGATGAGAGCTTTTCCACTTTTGATTCAAAACCAAGTCTTACTTTTTAGGCCTTGGTTCAAACACTGTATACACTTTTTCTGACCAGAGGATGGGTGTTATTAATGATCAGTTTGGCTCAGTGTTTATCAGTGTTTAGTCAGTAATGCAAGGTACGGCATGTATGGCATGTTATAGCACGACTAGTGACGGTGTTTATAATAGTGTCCCTAATGAATATCAGATCACACTTGATGCACATGATGGTTTGATCTACACTGCATAGCCCTGAACTATGTGCAACCATATTCAAATACTGTCTCTAATTTAAAACCCCTTAGAAACAAATCTCTCCTCTGGTGTCCAGCTTTACTAAATATAATGACGTAACACCAAAACAAAACAAAACAAAAAAATGGCATCCCCTTCAGCACACAGTCTGAAATGGCTTGTTTTTAGTGCTTCATAACTAGGGGTGCACTGATCATAACTTTTTATTGCTTGGCTGATTTGTTTGGTCTTTCATGTTCATTATTGTTTCTTTTTGTTTTATGATTTTTTTTTAAATACTAAAAGACATACTGTGTGGATACAACCAAACACATGATGCACACCAACACATTTAAGTAGTTATTAGTTATTTTTAATTTTATTAATATTTTGTATTATTTGTTATGTATGTTTAGTTTTACTAAGTTGGAAAATATTTGCGATTTAGCTGGCATTTCACATGTAGAAATAACAATATCAAGGAAAAGGTACTGAAACTACACTGAAGGAGGCAAGTAGCTACAGAGTGATACATGTAATACCTGACTCACGTGATTTCCATTATAAAATTTCAGTGCAGACTGGTCAAACTAAATACGTGTTCGGATCGCCAGTTGTTCTTGGTGAATAAATAGTTATTCCTTTATCGCACACTCCTAAATGTAACACTGAGTAACAGAATCCATCATTCTTGTTGAGTGCATGTGTTTATTACTTGTTTTGATTTTCTCCTAGGTCTTTTTGGTTGTCAAACATGGCTGCAGTCGTTGCCAGACACAAGCATTTCACAGAAGACTATCGTAGTAAGCATTCGAAATACGTGGTTCAGGAATACTCAAGGTAGGAGATCATTTTCATGGTGGACAATATGTTGCCTAATATTCCTTCTCTCTTATCAGCAAAAAAAGGATAATATTAACTGAGCAACTGTTAGAAAAGATGAAATGTAAAATAGGTCATAATAGTGTGGCTGAGCTAATCTATCATTAATAGGATTCATTAGTAAGTTCAGCAGTTTTGTATGGTGTTAGCACTTTGACAGGATTCAGGAATACAAGCTGCATTCTTTAACTTGTGGGTCAAGGTCATGAACTGTTTTGAGGTAATAGATGCCAGAGGACAGTTTCAATGACCATTAAGTGTATATTCACTGAAGTGTTGACGTATAGTTTTGCTAGGGTTGCACAATATGGACAGAATATCAGCATAGCGATTACACTGCTTCATATTGTGATATTGTGATGCCTTTCAATATATTAAATGGCCTATAGTCATCTTAAGGCATGTAGATAGTGTTACGTTTTCAAAATGCATTTTCACATCCTTGTCCATCCACTCCATATGTAGAAAGAAAGCAAAACGGCCTCTTTTAAAATGATAGAATTTGTGATGTCACAAAACCTACACTGTTATATTTATCTCCTTATTCTGTCTGTGACAGTTTAGCCTCGCCAATTCTGAAGTTAACGAGTTTTTCACCCTGTTGCTGGCATTTGAAGAAGCTGCAGTGCAAGGCAGGCAATCGGAAAAGAGAACAGTAACAAAAACAGCTTATTTAATTTTAGGGGATAAACAAAACAGAATTGAGGTTGAAAAATGGTCTTGTGAGAATGAATTAGGATTTATTTTTGGTACACAAATGTAGAATATAAGCCCATTAAAGACAGCCTGGCAAATCAGTCTCTATAATGGTTGGCTAAAATAGTCTGACTATATGAACAGCTCTCATCTGGAGCTGTGATTGGTCATCCTGTCAAAAACACTGTGACTGATTAAAAGGCTCATTTGCATATCGCATCCTTCTGCAATATCATTATTGCAGAGGCCAATATTGATATAAGGATTAAAAGACGATATATTGTGCAACCCTAGTGTGTACTTAGTTCTTATTAGAATTAAGAGTTTTCTGTATTATGGTCTCACAGTCCAAGCATAGGTGATTATTAGATCATTTTCCTTAAGTAAGGAACCGAAATGTATGTATACTGCTTTTTTATAGATGTGAATGTGTTCTTTATGCTCACAGTGCTGCCATAGAATAGTTTGCCATTGTAATGGATGTGAATCTCTCTGTTTTTAGTTCCCAAGTCGATGATGTGAGATATGAATACAAAACAGAGAAAAATGTCCAGAAAGTGGTAAGGTCCTTTTGTAAAGGCCTGCACCTACTCATTACATCAAGAAATGGTTTGGAAATGCATTTGAATACTGACTAGCTGCTAGGCTCACACATCTAATTACAGTGATCTCGCCCATATGACAGCCTTTACATCAGCTCTACATTTTACATATATGCAGTTCTTGTTTGGGCTTAGAAAATAAGTTCCCCAGTAAGTTATGTTCTGCCTCTTGTCCCTGTCCAAGACTTAAAGCCCTTACGTTTCTTTCTATGCCTTATTACTTGGGAACTAAAGGTAAAAATAGTGCCACGTGTTATTATTACGTTATAGAAGTGGGGAACACCTGGTCAACAGGTTTTTTTTAGATTAAAGGGTATCTTATGTTCTTAAAGGATCTCATGAAGCTTGTTGAGAAGGAATATTCAGTTTGATACATGAGATCTACAAGGTGGAGCAAAGTCTCAACAAACTGTCTAAAATATCCATCCCACAGGTGGAGAAGAAGATTCCCGAAAAGTACATCCGCGAGTCGTCCATGATCAGAGGCCCCCAGTTCTTGGTTAGGCTGAGGTCACACACCGTGTTCGAGAACAATCTCTTGAAGCTGTTCTGCACTGTGGAGGGTTATCCCACACCACATGTTAAATGGTGAGTCTGCAACTACCATTTTGTAATTTAGTGGTTTGTAACAATACCTGATGAGTTTGGCTGCAGATAAATGTATAAATCAATTCTGCACTCCACAGGTATCAAACACAGTTCAATTGCTGCTAGAATTTTTGTTGGTCCTTCAAAGCAATATCTAAATTGATATTGACTAATTGTTATTGTTAATAGACATTATTAAGTTAGGATTGATTATAAAATAAGGTTATATAAGGTAATATGTGATTTGTAATATGTAAGAACAGTAGTGCAGGAGCAACTGTTCCCCTGAAGCTAATGTGGACTGATGGTTCCTACATGACTCAGACGTCCTACAGATGAAATGCAAAGGAAGCTTGGCGAATCCTCTACTACAGTCGTGCTCTGTCAGGTAGACTTAAGCTGAGCAGCAGACGGTTCATCATCAGATGAGGGCCGAGGTGATTGACAGAGGTCCAGGGCAGTTTATGCTTCTGACTAGGCCCTGTCAGCATGGCATTATCACTGCCCAAACACACGAAATAAAGGGAGCCTGACATTGGTGAATCAGACTGCCGCTGCACACAGAGAAATGAAAGAATGACAAAACACAAGTGAAAAGTCGTCAAGATGCATGGCTAGGGTCTGTCAAAGCAATACATTTAATGTCCATTATTGCTAGGTCAGGTCTACAGTTGCAGAAATTGTACAGTAATGTTAAATCACATGAAGGCGTAGGGTGTAACCTGCCAGAAGACATGACTTGTTCTTGTAATTGCATTTTTTTGTCTGATTTCTGCCAGGTTCAAGGATGATGTCCTTCTGGACATGTCTTCCGGAAAGTACTTTGTGGAGAGCAGCGTTGGAATTCACTGCCTGACCATCATGAAGTAATTAAGCAAAAGCCTGGATTTCTTTCTGTGTAATAACCATCAAGGCCAAATGCCTGTAATTCAAGGTCTGGTGCTTGAATAAGAACCAGAATGCCACTGTATGCTTACATTCATGTGAAGAGCACAGTCAGAGACTGACCAACTGCTAAATACCGCATATGCCGTGCATATCTGCAAGAAATAACAGGAATTACTGTTTCATTATTCATTCTTAAGAAGTTGACACCAATTTAGCAGGCATATATCAGTATACAATATTGCTTTAATACATACATTTTCTAGTTCTGTGGTTTTTCATAACCTTGTGGCAAAACACTGACTCACATTTTTGTGTGGTATATTTATATAATATATATAATATAGTAGCTCACCAACTGTGCTTCTCCTCCCTTTAACCTCTTTACTGGTTTTAAGTATATTTTAGCCATTTATGAAATATATCCACATATTACACTTAGTTAAACTACACATTGTTTTTATTGGTCTTTATTATGTAAATGCCAAAACATAGACCTTAAATGAGTGTATAGGTGCTAAAACTCGATGAATACGACTCATTGTATTTGCACACTGCTGAGCTTTTCCGCAAAAGGAAGCCGCGAGAGTGCGTGCGCGTGTGAGCGCTTTTCCAATTTAGTTCAAGGCCTGACCCAGGACTCCTCCTATGTCTTGGGCTCCTGTCAGCTGTTCATACCCAAGTGCTGAGCTCAGTGTCACCCGAGCCTGGCAGATCCTTAAAGAGTGGCGGATCCCTTTCCTTGCTCTCCGCGTCAATCTTGCTGACGGTCAGTGTGGAACCTTGACCCCCGTCTGCTTCTGCCACTGCAGCCCGCTTGTCAGTGACACTGTAGCCGTTCTGCGTCCTTCCTCCAGTGAGTGAGGAAACCTTTTCATATTCCCTTTACAAAAGTGAAAGTGTTGTTCCGGCACTGCGTGTGCCACGGTGAGAGGAGTCCACTTTAAAATAGTAGCATCAGGGTGAAGGTCACATTACAGTTGGTCTCCTCTCTTTCCTGGCAGCCTCTCATGTTTGCCATTCACGCCTCACTGCTGCCTGCGTCCTGTCTGTTCCGATGCTGTGCGCAGCTTGTGTCCTCTTTACCTTTCAGTACTAGATCATAGGCAGCTTCTGCATTACAGACCGAAGGGAGGAATTTCATGCACTGTCTAAATGTCAATTAGGAAATTACCATGCTATATATCCAATCAAAGCAGACACTGCGCTGCGCTAGCAGATTTATCAATTGATTAATGAGTCAAAAGAGATTGAAATGAACATTGATTCGGCTGTATATTGATCCAAGCCTGCAGTGCTGTCTTGGAGTGGAGCTACAATATCTAACTTTTGAGTGTCTATGTGTCTGTCCCTTATTTAGGTGTGCGATTGATGACACTGCCATATACACTGCTGTAGCCAGCAACTCTCATGGCCAGGCCTCTTGTCAGGCCACTGTGGTTGTCAAGAGTGAGTTTATTTGAAATTGACATCATTTCGAAATAGCAGAAACCCTTCCCATGTTTTTTGATATTCTTTTCTTTTAATGAGGATAAAAGAAGTGGAAATAATTTTGTGTGTTAACAGGACCCAAAGAGGAGGAGAAAGCTTCCCCCTATACTTGGACGTCTTATCAGTGTAAGTGTAGACGTTTTTTGGTAGCTCTTAAACTGTAAGGGCTGATTTTGGGTGCTGTGTGTTTTGTACAATATTAGTTTAATAGAAATTGTAAAGTAATTGTAAAGTAAGTAGTTACTGTAGTTAAAATGATTCAATTCCTAAAACATTAATGCACTCTCACTAAAAAGGGATTTGAATGGTAATAACTAAATAAAATATATTTGTAGAAGGAAACTGGGCAAAACACATTTAGACATTCAAGTGGGTCTTACATATACACTTTTTTTTAAATTCCACACCAGGGTTGAGCCCCTTCCATGGTGCAAGCACTCAGACACTTCAAACTCCACAGTTCGATTGATCTCCAAGAGACCTTTCCAACGAGCCCTCATTTGTATTTTTAGCCCCAGTAGAGATACTCCCTGAAAACTGTTCACCTTGCCGCAGTGTCCCAATACTTTTATTCCACAACATTACAAGTTGCATATCTCGGCAGGGAATTTAAATTAAAAGAGGTGAATACAGGTTTATGAGGAGCATATTTTGGGGGCATATTTAGGGTTTACACTATAAAAATAGAAATTTTTTTGGCATTTTTTAAAAAAGAAAACAACAATGTGTTTTTTCACTATACACGGGTGGTCCGCGAAAAGTGGGAGATTACTGTACACAGCTATAACACAGCTAGTTGTGTTATAACTGTTTAATAAAGTGTACTGTGTGATTTTTTTAATATAATTTGTGTATTGCAATAATACAAATATTGATGTCCCATTGTTACATTTATTTTCTTACTGCATTTTTTTAGATGCGATTTTACCTGAGATTAAATACACAAAGATCAACATCACTTTCCTGGAGACATTTGGCGTGACGTTCGGTAAAGAGGAAGACTGTGTCACTCTGGCCTGTAAAATGACCATAAGCCCCAATCTGGCCAATCTGCAGCCTGAAGCCCGGTGGTACAGAGATGGTAGGAGACAGACTGCACATGACTGTTTTCACATTTGTTTGTTATGCCATAAACTATAAACACATACACATTTAAGACTGGAAAGAATTTGCTGGTATATTTTTAGATCCATTCAGTCCTAATGGCTCACATTTCATGTTTTGACCTCCTTTGAGTATATTTACATATTTGATATAGATTTTTACACCTTGTACATCAAAAGTTACAAGCCAGGTCCATGACAAGGGCACCGAACTTTGCTTTTTCTCATTTTTGTGACATGCAGTGTTGCCTCTAGGGTGTTATTGTAAAACATGATCAAATTACACATCTGTTCCAGATCACAAGCATATTCTAAAGGAAGTTTTTTTTTTCCATTTACACTCACAAAACAACATGGTGTGCATGTGTGTGTATGTGCATGTGCGTGTGTGTGCGTGTGCGTGTGTGTGTGTGTGTATGTGTCTGTGTGTGTGTGTGTGTGTGTGTGTGTGTGTATGTGTGTGTGTGTGTGTGTGTGTGTGTGTGTGTGTGTGTGTGTGTGTTTTTTTCCAATTTCCAGAGCACCTTTTGAAAGAATCGAAGTGGGTGAAAATGGAGTCTGGCAGAGGTGTTGCTAAGCTCACACTGACTCATCTCGCCAAGGATGATGAGGGTCTTTATACCCTCCGCATGGTGACCAAAGGAGGGGACGCTGTCCACCGGGCTTATGTCTATGTAGAAGGTAAGACTCACTGAAATGAACAAAGAATTCCTCATTGCACTTTTGTACTTAACCTAGAAATCAAATGTGCAAAATTATGCCTTAATTCCAAATGCAGTCGATCAGCCAAGTAACACACCAGTCAGCTTAACTATAATAAGGGATGGGTGATGAAAAACCTGTTGAATCTGGAAAAAAGACATTCATCACTGAGCCAACAGCTGTCTCAGAGTATCTGAATTCTGGAATGTATTTGAATTCTGCCCCATTTAAACACTCCAGGACCCTTTACAACAGGGGTTTCAAACTCCGGTCCTGGAGGGCTGGTGTCCAGCACAGTTTCATGGTTCTCTGTAAACACATTCACTAAACCTGACAATTAACTGCTGAGGTGAACCAAGTGTTTCTGAGCAGAGAAATCACCAAAATCTGCTGGACCACGGCCCTCCAGGACTTTTCCAGGAGTTTGGGACCCCTACTTTACAACATTAATATTGTTTCCAAAGATTTACTCTGGAATTAAGTAAATGCTTCAATCAGCATTTATTCAGTCATTGTACCTTCATCTGTTATCGTCTTGCAAGTTCTGGTTTGTTTAGGTCCTTGAGCTTAAAGTATTCAAAATGGATTCCCGCATCTGCGCCTCCTTCGCTTGGCTCTACGTGACACCATTTCAGTACTTAAAACATTTTTTAATATCAAATAGACTTTATGATGTCAAATAAATTATTATTGTTAACAAAAGACCAACTGTTAACAAAAGACACTCAGAGCATTTCTCTTGTACATTACAAGTGTGCACTGGAGACAAATTAGATTAAATGCATCCCGCAAAATAATGCATATTGCAGCTCAATGACACATTAATTAAATTAAATGTTTTAGCTCCCACTTGAGCATCTTCCTATTGATCAGAAAACAAAGCCCTCCATTCTGACAGTTTTTTTTGGGTGAGATGCTGCAGCTGAGTCCACATCTATGCAGTCTTCACCAAAGTCCACATTAAGGGATTTTTAAGGGCCTGTCTGAGGGAGAAATGTGACTCCCTACCACAACAAGTCGTCTTGAATTTTGTCTGTCCATTTTCATGAACAACTCTCTTGGACAGACATTTGGAAAGGCCTTAAAATCATCACCTACTGAGCTGATCTTTTCATTTTTCAACTTCTTTTACAGATGGTCCTCCACCAGTTCCTTTGGCCCCTGGAGCGCCTATGGATATTAGGATCCATGATGCTAATAGAGATTATGTTATAGTTTCCTGGAAACCTCCCAACACCACCACTGAGGGTCCCATCATTGGATACTTTGTTGATCGGTGATTGGTCCAGTTATCATGTCTGATTACCGTCATGTGAATCATAACTAATTACTGCTGACTTTAGCTGTCCTTCACTGCCAGAGTTTGTGTTGATTTGTAGCCGACCTGAACTTCTATTGGAAGGACCTCATCAGTACTGATGAAAGAACCTTTTCCTGAATGACATTTGTTGTTTTTGAACATATGGTTCAATGGATTTCTACTGTCTTTCAATTCTAGTTGTTAATTTCCCACAAGACTATGTTCTGAGATAAGATTTATTTTGATGCAACTTTATAAACATAGGTAATTTGCTTACACCGTCATATTTCCTTGTTCCTTGGATCCTGTGCTTACATCAGTATAAGCAGCATTTATTTTGTTCTCTGCACAATTTAAGACTGTGCCGCTGCAGAGCTGAACTCAAAATCAGGCGGTGCAGATAAGCTTAAATCCACAGTTATGAGTAAATCCTCTTCAGCGCTTATTCTGGTCTGATGTTAAAAGTCATTTCCACTGTCTTTCACTGAGCATATGGAGAGGAAGTGATAGGATATACTGGCTCTCTTTATGCTTTTTGAAAGAATAACTTGTTTTTTCCCTTTATTGAACTTTGACAGTTGTGAGGTGGGAACAGAGAACTGGGTGCAGTGTAACGATTCTCCCATCAAAGTCTGTAAGTATCCCGTGTCTGGACTGTTCGAGGGACACTCTTATTACTTCCATGTGCGGGCTGTCAACTCACATGGCATCAGCCGGCCCTCCAGGATGTCCGAGCCCATTGCTGCACTGGACCCAACCGAGTTCGAGAGACTTCATGGTAAACATCAGCAACATGATGCCCTGTTGTAAAAATAACACAACTGATCAGTGAACAGCATCTAACATTTACTTTTATCCTGTTGCTATACTTCTTTAATCACATTTGCATTTATATAGATTTGAAATTGACAGTATCTAAAAAAGTCTTTAAAACATGCTTATTATACATGAAGTTTCAAAAAAGTTTGGATAAACTGTTCTAGTGTATCAAACTGGGAGCCCTTCGTATGGCTCAGTACCCGTGAAGTAGTTCTCGGTTTCAAAAAGGTTGGTGACCCCTGCTCTCTAAGAGGTTTAATTACTCTGTTGTCTTTTAAATAGCCATGAAGCTTGGAGGAAAACTTGACGTTGTCACCTATTATGATGACCTTGAAGGTAGCGTGCACTCTCTTTGTTCTTGTATAGTCCTACAAACAAAGCAGGTACCATGAATTCAGGCAGTGATGGTTCCTTCTGTTCTTGTTTCATGGATTTTTACTTTATTTTTCTCCCCTCTTTTGAAAATAGCTATAATTATACGGGCTTTAATTGGCTCTCATCTGTGAGGTGCTGATTAGTTTTTGATGAGAATTCCATCAGGAAAAGAACGTCAAACCATCTGTGGCGCCTTTTCAGATTGAAATGAACACATCAACCACTGTCAGAGTGTGTGTGTATGTGTGTGTGTGTGTGTGTGAGTGTGAGGGTATGCAGGCGTGTACAGCAATAGTACAGAAAATGCACTCGCTCTTGTGCTGTTTTAGTGTCAATTTTAGTAGCAGAGCCGGTGCGTTGGAAGGACATTCGCTAGAGGTGTTTGCATATGTGCTTGTGTGCGAGTGAATGAATGTAAACATGCTGTTTGGCGAGGACAGTAATTCTGTTTGATGTGCTCTGGCTGCAGCTGAGGGAAAAGCTCCGGGAGCTCCCTCCAAAGTCTACGTCTCAGAGATCGACCGAACATATGTTGTGCTCTGCTGGAGCGCCCCAGACTACCATGGGAAAGCCCCCATGTGGTATTACATTGAAAAGGTTGGTCTCAATTCATCTCTTAGGCCAAGCTCAGACTAACAGAAAAGCTAACTGTTTCCTTTTAACCCTTTAAGCTTAATATACACTCATTGACCCAAGATGTCAAGGCGTTCACAGTCACACATTAGTTATGGACTAGACAGTAACTTTAGAAAATACATTTACATAATAGCGTAATTACATTATTTATGTATGTTATGGTAGGAATTGCATTTTTGTAATGATGTAGTTACATTAGGAAATACATTTATACTCATTACAAGGATTTTTTCTCTTTGATAACACGGCTGCATGCATAATAAGAATTGTTCAAATGCAAAACATCTAAAATATGTTTTCAAACACAAAGGTGCTACCCATTTTTTTGTTTTATATTTCAGTGAGAAATGAATGATAAATAATTATTGTCAAATTGCATCCATCTATTGTTATTGTACTGAGGTTATTTGTGTTTAGGCTTTTCAACCAAAACTAATAGCAGGTAGTTATAGAGGGAAGAATGGAAGCCTGGAACCACCAACAGGTCCACACAGATCCTTAAGAGATTAATCAGACAGTACTTACTATCCCCTTCGCAAAGCTCACTGAAGCGTCACCAAATCACTTTTATTGTGGATGTTAACACTGGAAGGACAGCTGCAATTACCCATCTGTTTAACGTAATTAGCATAATCATTTCTTATTTGTCAGCTGGTATGTCCGTTTGAAGTAATAGAGCACTTTTCAATGGTTCCTCTCAGTCTATGGTTGGCAGCGGATCCTGGCAGAGAGTGAACACGAAAGTGCCAATCCGATCTCCACGCTATGGAGTTTTTGACCTGAATGAAGGAAAGGAATACCAGTTCCGCGTTCTTTCTGCCAACATGTACGGCACCAGCGAATCCTCAGAACCCAGCAAGCCCATCAAGACTCTGGAACTCCGTGGTATGGAAGTAAAATCCAAAATTAATAATAAAATAATATTTTATTTATCTTGCATGGCATGTCACACATTTTTATTAAAGTATGTGCGGCATGCAGTTATAGTCATATTTCACCTTATCTGTACTCTTGTGCAACACGCATCTGTATGATTCGTTTATGCATTGACTCTTGTGTTATAATCCCCTGATTTTATAATCTTGTTTTATAATCACCTTGGATACATGGACAGATATCCTTGACTGTAACATGGTTAGAAATGTTACTAAGAGACGAAGCATTACTTTGATGCAATGATAGCAATTACAAATAGCTCAAAGGTGCATATGAAGGTTTAGGCAGCCCTGGTGAACTTCACATTTTGATGTGAAAAGAAGTTAACACACTTCTGCATGGACTTAAATGTGTCATATTGCTGCTCATTTAGGCTCACAATAATTTACTTGATGGATTTAACATATTGGGGAAAATTGTAGCATGTACTAAAGTTCAGTCAGTACTAAGAATTCTTGTTGCTGAAATCATTATTTCCAAATGTATTTTATAGCCAACTAACAGTCCTTCTCTTATTGCTTTAGGGTACCAACCCCCACTTTTCCTAGCAGAACACATCTAGTTCTGAAATATTCCAAGGTCAGCTAGTATGCACAGCATTTTTAACATCTAGTAACACATTTTCTACAGTAGTCTGGGGATGGTGGAAGCCATTTCAAAATTGTGTCCTGGAGTAGACGTATGTTTTGGATTTTTATTTTGCTGTAATATCCAAGCTTTTCTTCAGTTTCTTCACTAACTCCAGGACAGGATTTGTTAATCTGTTCTTCCCTCTGTCCCCACAACACTTCCGGTGCCACTGGCTTCCACACAACCCCAAAGCATAAAATACACATCCTGATGCTAAACGGTTCCTGAAATGGCTGGTAGCCTAGTGGTTAGGGAGTTGCCCAGTGGGTTTGAATCCAAACTACCACTGAGGTACCCTTGAGCAAGGTACTGTTCCCACACACTGCTCCCTTGGAGTCCCCTATTGGTGGCTCCACACTGCTTCACTTGTTGAATAGGTAGAGAAAGAAAGAGAAAGAATTTCACACTGTTCACACTGAGACTTTGGGGGAAAAAGTATTAAAATGTTTCTTCATTTTGTCTTCGAATATGATTGTGAATGAAAATGTACATTCGGTTGGGTTATCAGATGTAAATCTTGTATTTCAGACAACAGCTTAGAAGTTGACTTCTGTGATGAGATCAGAGTTCAGCTTGTGGTGACCCTTTCCTTTACATGTTTGTGCAACACTGCTGCAGAACAAAGCAGAACACAGTGTCACTTTTATCATGCCAGCCAAATCTGGAACTCCGGAGCCATCTTGCATGTGCCACATTATTGAAGTTTAATATATTGAATTAGTTGTATAAACCATGCGGGCGCTCAAACGTGTGTAGAATTCACTTCGAATTCAACACACTGGTATTTGACCAGGTTTGCCGCAACAGTAAGTAACCGGTAAATTTGATCTGAGTAGGGTGACATCACCCCTAAAACAAGGTTCTATTATTTTTTCTCCTCCAGGCGTGCCCTCAGCTCCTGGTCAGGTGGTGTCCACAAGAGAAACTGACACCTCTGTTCTGATTCAGTGGGCTCCTCCAAAGGAGCCCAATAACTTGATTGGATATTATATTGATTCATGCGTTAAAGGATCGAAGGACTGGGACTCTGCAAACCACAAACCACACAAAAAGACAAAGTAAGTGCCATATCTAGGAGCACAGGGGTAATTAGTTCTGATGTTGGAGGGCTAGTCTCCAGGACTGTTTAGTGACTTCCATACTCAAAACATCTGATTCAGCCTAGTTTGGTTTCAGATTTACTTGGTGTGTTTAAGTTCCATTATTAGAGCAAGGGCGTTATTTGCATTTATTGCAAGTATTTTAAGCTGAGAGTTATTACTTTCATTCTGCACAATTACATGAGTAATTATTTAGTTACATAAGAAATTACATTTACATCTGATTTAATTCTGTGTTGACAAGTGTTCATAGCAGCAAATGACATTCTGTCACATTTTCCCCTTTCTCCTGAATAAGGGCAGGCGTGTAGACAGACATTCATTCTTAATACTTTTATTTAAAGACCACAAAACAAAAGGCATGAGGGCCAGAAACAAAAACTCAAAACACAAAGCAGCATAGTATAATGGTGGACCGACAATTACTGTTGATCCCTAGTGAACTTAAATAACAACGCTTCTTTCTCCTGAGCACCCTGGCAGCTGAAACAAATAATGATCTACTCAAATAATGGTAACTCAAACCCGGTGTTCTCAGGAAAAATATAACGCAAAACACCTCTAGCAAGCGCCCACAGTCACAGTCCTCAGACCTGACACATACACAAACAACTAGCAACAGTGTAAAGTAGGCCTTATGTCCTTTCCACATTAGCAAGACTGTATGCACATTTTCTCAACAAAACAATTATAAAATATCTCCTCTGCTACTTAGAAATGCTTGTTTAAGTGAGGAGAGAGAAATAATTAGCAAATTGCACTGCACTTCTGTCGATGCTTTCAGTAATGGTGAGCGTCTAAGTGCATACTTCAAGTTGCTAGAGACCCATGATCTTGTTTTTCATGCTTTTCTTTTTAGATAAGGAACAAGCAAAATAGCGGTAATCTGTTTTTATTTTGCGCTTGTAAATAGTTTTAAGAGTTATAGCAATTTGTGTTAGATATAAGCGCCGAGGGTTAACGGTCTGAAGTATGTAAACTCTCCATTACAGGGATAAGTAGGGAGAAAGAATCTCTTTGAAATTTTGCTAGGAGTTTTCACTTTAATGTGATTCAGCATGAACCTGAGGGAAAGTGTTTCACAGCACCTGAGACCAGAATCTTAATGCTTCTTCTTTTGTCACATAGGGTAGTGCCTCAATCCTTTGCAGTGGACTATGTAAGCAGCAGGGATCCAGTAGAGACACAGAATAATCTCAGACAAGCTATTTGTGTTCCTGCAGGTTTATCGTCCATGGCCTGACCACGGGTGAGACATATGTATTCCGTGTGCAGGCCATCAACGAGCTGGGCCTCAGCGATGAGTCTCAGGAGTCTGCACCGTTGTCCGTCAGAGCCGCGCTGAGTATGTACCAATCCGCAGCTTACACACAGACAGAGGAACAGCTCACTACACTGAAAAATGAGATGCATTCAACTTTTACATGAATAAAATATATGCTCAATTCTGGGCATTCTCTTCATATACATATCTGTCAATGCTGATACAGATATAATATGTTGAAACTGGGACAAAAGCCATCTGAATTAGCATTATACAGAAATTTTTGCCAGAAACACAGCACAGGCTAAAGCACTACTCTTGCAGCTTACAATAACTACACCAGCAAATATCAGTTATACTGGTCATGTGTAAACATCTATCTTTTAAAATAATTTTCTGATGAATGTGATCTGTATCCAATATCAAGGACAATAGCCAAGGACATGATTCTAGTTCAAGTTGTGCCTTTTCATTTAGCACTGGAGCTATAAGGTTAACATTGCTAAAAAAAACAAACACTGTTCCCTAAAACTTCTTACAACCCATTCAAACCGCACTCAGGTCCTCAGTGGCACAGGCTGGGTGTAGCTTAGGACAAAAGATGACTTAATACAAGTTATAAATTATATAAAAAATCCTTTCATTTTACACAAATGGAGAGGACTGGATTTGGATGCTGGTTTGTAAAAACAGACACAATTGGGGGTGATATTGCCTCACACGAAGTATCTGTTTGATTCAAGTCCATTCAAACTATCATATTATTTGTGCAGTCCTTCCAAAGTATTTCATAACAGCTTTGTTTTAGTTACAGCAGGGTGTACTAGTTATTGGCTGTGATTTAATCAAGACACGACAGGTACAAAAAAACTTGAAATCTTAGTTTCCAGGTTATCATTCACAAATGTGTCTTTCAAGATGACTGGTGATTTAGAAAGAATCCTTAATGCTTAAGCCATTTTTATTTGAAGCACCATCTCTGTTTGTGGGATTCATAGAAAAGCAGTAGGAAGCAGGAGTAAAAGTTTCTGCCGAGAAAATTTCTATTTCGGCAAGTGTGAAGCACTTTTTTCTGTCCAGAATTCCCAGAGCAGGTTGGTGTAAAATGCAGCCCCTGACAGCAGACATCCATTTAGATGAAAAGGTCCACATGTGTTAAAATTGGGTGTTTAATCTTGTATCGCACATTAATAACACTGTGGAAAATGATGCCCGGACCTGTTCAGGTGTTCTTAAATGCATAAAAAAACTGCAGCACCATTGTTTCTAAGCCATTTACCCCTAAAAACAGAAGGAATCACAGTATTAACAGTCTGCTATAGAGACCATTTTACTAGAGCCATACACTTTACATAAAGCAGTCCATGAAACCTTTACAAATACTTTTCATGAATGAACTACTGTGTAACAGAGATGTGATGGCACGTTTTTTTGTGGACTATGGTGGATAACAAAGCACTTCATAGGCTCTGTAAAGCCCGAGGGCAAATGCTAGCTTGCTGTCTACCGAATCCTCATAGGACGCTCTTTATAGAGCATTTTTTTTGAGCAGCGCTCCTGAGTGCGAGGCACTCACTGCCCAAAAAATATACCAATATAATGCACTGGTTTCAACACACTGTGGGAACCTATTTCTGGTAGCAGGCAGTTGAAATGTGCTTGAAGTGATAGTTCAGTGTAAGGCCTTGTTCGAATCTTGAATAAATGAAAGTGCTCTGAATGCCACAGGCGTTCTTGTTGCATTTTGTAGCTGCGCCTGATTGACTTCAGAGAAGTACTACACTGGCATTCGTCCGACGCTCTTTTAATGCCAGCCTGCAGGCCAATGTGTAGTTTCGGGTTTGCACCTGTGGGGGCAGTAATTATTTGGTCCGAAGTGTTTACATGTGGGTCGTCTTTGTGAATAGTTTTGCAATAAAAATCATGGATCCTAATTCTTTGTTAAAACTGAGCATTGACATTCTTGTTTTATTAAAAGGTCATGGACAGGAAAGAAACAAACATCGCTGCCAATACTGGGTTCACCTTCTTATTGCACAACTTCAGGTCACACGGACATTTTTTGTGATTTTTAAAGACATGCGAAGATTTAAATATATTCATATGTCAATGTGTTTATTATTTTTTTTATAATAATAAGTATAATAAATAATAATAATAATTATTATTATTGTACAATAATATATGAGAATATTTATAACAATATTAACAATATCAATATATAATTAAAATAATTATTATTATATATAATTTATTATAAAAGCAACCTGATTTAACTCTCGATATGTATATTATAATAACAAAAGCGTGTCACATAGCTACAAACAGTAATAGCGGCGTCTTAAAGCCTGGATTTTCTCGACCCCTTTGTCCATTATTAAAATTTAAGAAAAAAGTAAAAAGTGTGATTTTTGACACACTATTTCTTTAATATGTGTGTAAAGATAAAGCAGACGTTACTCAAATAGGTTTTATAAACCTGCATAGATTTTTTCCCGTATAGGAGTAACAAACATTTGCTTAGCATCTAATGGTAACCAACTTTCTGATGTTGATTTAAACTTCTGCTTCTAGCTGAAATTCATATTCATAATCAGCAACAAACAGTAGATGTAATGCTTCAAATGTGCCGTGATTCATTTTCGCATTATGAGCCACGGCAGACAATAAATGGCTTCGAATTGACTTTATTAAAAGCCAGAGATAGCCGCCGCACTCAGAGCGCTCCCTGCTGCCGTGGACAGTGAGTAATGGGGGGACGCAGCACTAGTCATCTATCTTCTCCGCAGAGCTCCCCTCCGCTCCCTATGACATCGCTCTTCTCCACTGCGATGGGGAATCCATGGTGCTCAACTGGAAGCGTCCCGCCCACTCCGGAGGCGCGGAGGTCACCGACTATTACACTGATAAGTGCAATGTGGCCAAGAAAGCATGGAGGGAGGTCAATGTACCACCCATTAAGGAGAGGCTGTACAAGGTATGACTGTTGTTGCAATATTACCTCCCATGTCATAATTTTGTTTTCTCTATTGCTGCCATGGCCTCCAAATGTTATTGAGATGCTTAGAAAGGCATGTTGTAATGATTGTATTATAGGAGCTGGGAATGATGCCTGATTATTATGTTTTGTGCCTGTAGGTTCCAAATCTGACTGCTGGCTCAGTGTATCAGTTTAGGGTTTATGGTGCCAGTGTGGTGGGGCTGGGTGAAGCATCTGCTGTTAGCCCACAATTCAAATGTGAGGCGTGGACCATGCCTGAGCCAGGTCAGTAATCTTTCTCTATCTCTCTCTCTATCTGCATGTGTGTATATATATATATGTGTATCATTCTTACTACACTATCAATATATTTAATATTTCTTATTTTGTTGAAGGAACATTGTTTAATTCACTTGTTAACATGTTGACAGTCCTTTTGGGTGTTTGTTCTTGTAAATAAGCAAAATGCTCTGAATTGTGTCTTAAACAAGCACAATATCTATCAAAGGAACAAGACCTCGTCAGTTTAGGTAGAAAATTAGAATTAGCTAATTAAACTTAATAAAACACTTGTAGGGGTCTTTTAGGATATTGCAAATAAAGCGTGTTCTTATAGTGTTGACTACATTCACAATAATATTAATGTTTTGTCCAGGTCCATCATATGACCTCAGCTTTACTGAGGCCAGAGATGACTCTGTGGTGGTGGAGTGGAAGGCTCCTGTCTATACAGGTGCCAGCGCTGTCACCGGTTTCTATGTGGATATGTGCAAGAAGGGCACAGAAACCTGGACGACTGCCAACAGCACTGCTGTCACCCACCGCTACCTTAAGGTAAAACATCTGTAAAAAAAGAGCACCCGCAAACACATGGCTGGAGTCTACAGCACTGCACCGCAGAGCCAAATGTACAGGACTGTGGCATGCTGAGTGACTTTACTAACGTAAATGATGGGACGTCCTCAGGTGAAGGGCCTGGAGACAGGATCATCCTATGTGTTTCGTGTACGAGCAGAGAATGGCCAAGGCATTGGAAAGCCTTCAGTTCGGTCTGACCCAGTGGGTGCCAAGATTCTACCAGGTAACACACACACACACACAAACACACACACACACACACACACTAACACAACCACCCTGTATTTTAACTACTGTTGATACAGGCAACTGTCATGAGTGAACTGATGGATTAAGGCACATGGTGAAAGAGATTGCTGAATTGAGAGACGCTCATGCTAGTGAAGCGAGAGAGAGAGCGAGAGAGGGAGAGAGAGTGACAGAGCTGTGCTCCATAGTGTAGGACCCATTATGGGTAGCGCTCTGAAGTGGCACAGGGAGCAGCTGTCTGCCCGGCTGCCGATAAGAAAAAACCAGCTGCCGGACAAGACGAGATGATGATTCATCTTGAGCCGTCCTGAAACATTCATAGTCCTAAAGGTTCTTCAGCCCTCCGCCAGCAGAGCGCACTGTGGGGTCGTCTGTCTGAGAACGTCTCACAGGGGAGAACGGGGAGAGCCTTGCATGAGCCACTGCGTTGGAGGCAGATGTGGGAAGCACAGTGACCCATAATCCCGTCGCATCCATACGATAAATCCAACATGGCCATTCCATACCTCTTTTACATAGTGTCGGATTTCATCTGGCTTATGTGTAAGCCCTCTTTCTTTTCTGCCTTATGTTTGCAGGCGCCCAGGAAATCAAGTGTGGAGTGGATGAGGAGACCGGCGACATTTATCTCTCTTTCGAGAGCTGCCAGATGAGTGAAATCTCCAAGTTTGTGTGGAAAAAGTCCTACCAAGAAATCACAGACTTTTCCAAAGGAATCTCTATTAAAACGTCCGGCAGCCAGTAAGCGAAAAACAGGTTGAACTGATAATCTTGAACAATAAACACCATGGTTGAAATAACAAAAAATAGTTCCAGACCTAACATTTAGTATTGGGAAACCATAGCATATCACATAAAACTGAAAAAATGTCTCCAGTGGTGCTTATAGATGTGTGTGTTGGCCCTATCATCAATAGACTGCCATCCTTAATAATGTCACAGCCACTCATAGCCTATTGAGGCCAGCTGTGCTGTGGAAATCTCACCTTTTCTCGGCGATAGGATGGTCCTCCCTCTCCCCCATCACTAGCCAGCACTGGATTGTTTTAGCTAATGTAACAGAATTGATGATGATGTTTCAGTTTGACTCTGAAGACTTTGAAGAAGATCTGTGTAGCTGTAAGTGCCATGAAAGAAGCACATACTAGCCATCGCATGTGTGTGATGGGAGGCTGTCTAGCTGGAAAATGATAAAAAAATAAATCTTTAACTTATTAAAGAAACAAAAGCAAAAACTAAACAATAAGTAGTTAATACTAGATCACAAAATAGTACCAGGTGTCAGCCACCAGGTTTTCCTTTGCAGTTATGCTTGCCAGTGTGTTCTGCCTTTGCACCAACCAGCAATAAGGTTTACTCAAATTTCTCTGTAAACTCAGACTGTATTTCTCAGAAGGGCTTTTCATGTCATTCAGAGCTGAGGGAAACACATTTTTTGGGACAGTTTTTTTTTCAATTATGTGGATTTAATCTGATAGTTTCTGCTATCATTTTTTTAAAAAAGAAATTAAGAGTTGACACATTTGTGAAATCATAGTTGACATGACAGTCATATCAATCAGTAAAACATCATATGCATTGGAGTTTGTTGTATGCTTTATGATTTTTTTAAATAAAAATCTGTCTTGAACCTGTGAACACTTTCCTGTAAGTTAGGCCCTACACATCTGATCGTGAAATGATGTGAGATATATTTGTTTCTGTGGTGTTATTAACTTAATTAGGGTGGAGGTAGCTCAGTGGGTAGGGTCTTGCCTCCGGACCAAGAGGGCATGGGTTCAAATCCTACCTTCAGCACCACCACTGGGTCCCTGAGCAAGACCCTTAACCCCAAGTTGCTCCAGGGAG
>JBBJLR010000153.1:6932230-6952863 GCA_037577145.1 Brachypetersius gabonensis
TGTAGTTAGAGAATGGAAGACGCTTTGGATAAAAGCGTCTGATAAATGCCTTAAATGTAAATTGTAATGTTTTCTTGTGTGTGTTTGTCCAGTTCAACTCTGTTGTTCAAGAACCCAGATAAAGAAGATATAGGCACCTTCTCAGTCTCTGTCACACACACCGATGGAGTTTCAGCCAGTTACAAGATCACAGCAGAAGGTGAGGCCTGGTAATGAAATAATCATAGAGGAAGTGTAATGTATTATGGAGTTTGTTACTCTGAAATTCTAGATTGTGCCGTTAATATCTTATGATCCAGGGCTTACATATTAATGTGGTCCAGGCAGACTTACTGACAGAGTAATACTGAACACATTACTTACACAGATGTTGACCTGTACAAATCACTTCATGTGAAAGATCAAGGACATCGGCAATGTTGCATTTTCTAGCTTCTCAGGTGCTGTCAAATGTATTTTACTCGTACAGCAAAGACATCTTTGTAGGAAAAAAAAATCTGTAGCTCTTTGAGGGACCATTATTTATTTGGCCGCCATTGCCCACTTATAAAGAAATTCTTAAGTGCTCTTGTGTGCTTTAATAGTCACAAAGTTCTTTGGATCAACCAAACAGTTTTTTATAGTGTTGATGTGATTTATGAAAGCATATATAGTAAAAAAAAAATGATTCGACAGTCAAATATAAATCAATGTGTTTGATTTATAAGTTAAAATAAATATACAGTAGAAATAATTTAAAATTGTGCAAATGTGCTTCTCTTCTGCATTTCAGAGCTTGAGAAAATGCTGGCACTCAGCTACGACATCCGCAATCCCAGTAAGTAAAAGAACTTAGAAACTATTTCTATCTTGCTACTCTCATGCTGGGTAATTTTCGTGCTGCCCAAAAAGTTTTCTGATGGTACAGATGAGTTAAGGGTAGAGATTTTTGAATGAGCCTTTACCATTTCCTCAGTCTCTCATGTTTTTATCAGCACACTCTGAGCTCAGGGCCTCTGAGAATTTGCAACAAGCCGACTTCTTGTTTTGTGCTGTTCCTGAGGTCATGTATGTGAACCATGACAGCATGAAAAAAAATAATAAATTCACCCTGTCACTGTGGCCACCTCTCTTTCCGCCTCAGTTATCCCTCTGAAGACTGAGCTGGCGTATAAGATTCTGGAGAGAGGTCGCGTACGCTTCTGGCTGCAAACTGAGGGCATCTCCTCCGCCGTGACCTACAAATTCTTTGCCAATAACAAGGAACTTGTCAACTGTGAGGTAATGCAGCAAACGTCAGGCAAAGTGTTACTGACAGCTGCAGCAATACTGGTGACACCGACGTAAATCGTCGAGAGCTCGGCGGCAGCTCCTTTGGGTTTTATATGTCGTTGACCTTAGCGCACACTACTTTGTGCGGACCGACCCTAAATGTGTCTGACTGACTGGCAACTAAACGTAATAACAGATCCAGCCAAACACATTTAATTCCATCAAAATAAAAAAAAAGTTAATAAAAACACCACCCATTGCAGCTGTCTCTAGCAAAAGCACCAGAGAGAACTACTTACCTCACCGTTTGTCTTTCTTCCTTTTTTCTCCCCCTCGTTCTGCAGCAAACTAAGATGAGTCATGATGTAGCCACAGGCATTATCGAGATGGTGCTGGATCACTTTACCGAGGACAGCGAGGGGACATACGCCGTGCAGATCCAGGATGGAAGAGGAAAGGCCCAGTCCTCCCTGGTGCTGATTGGAGATGGTGAGCTGCCTAGCGCTACTGCTAGGGGTTATCCTGGCTTCATCTGGGATATGATGTTCTTCCTCTAGGCCTGGCTCTCTAACCCTTAACACTACCTCCTTTTTTGTTTTGCTTCAGCCTTCAAGGCAGCCCTGGCTGAGGCTGATTACCAGAGGAGGGAGTACATCCGTGTGAAAGAGGGTACTGTATTCTACACCGACGCTTATGCACATTGAAAAAAGCAGATAGCACTAGAACAAAGATCTGTGGTTAATAAACACACATGCTCTGTTACTTTCTTTGTCCATGTCCCATCATTCCATGCGTCATAATTTTGTCAGAATGCATTTAGAGCATCATTTGAATTAAAATTAGATTTTTTTTAACATAACAATAACAGTCCACCTTTTGTTGACTAAAATGAATCTTGATTTTCACGTGTGCTAAACTAAACTAAAGCTGCAGCAAAATCTACCCAACAGCAATACGGCTCTGATTATTAAGTTTCATTTATAGCATTTTTATGAATGCGACATGATATGAGTCAAGGGAGGTACTTTGGAAAGCTGCCTGACGTTGTAAAGCTGAAACATAAAAATCCTTTAAAGTAATTTCTCGCGCTGAAATGCTAAAGTTGCTAATGTGTAAAAGGCATTAGGGCCCATTACGCATTACACAGATGCGATCATGCTGATTTTTTCATGCCACTTTAGTCGCTGCTAGTTACATTAGCATTTTCCTGTGAATAACCCCATTAATTTTTATTTATGTGTTTATGTGAAACGAAATCACCCTTTTTGCAGGACCACATTTTAGCCAGTTTCTGTCAGTTCAGGTTGGAGAAGATGCCAACGTCAGCCTCATCTGCAAGGCAAGTGAAGCAATGCTTGTCCTTTAGATCTGCCAAACTTAAATGGCCAGGCTTCATTCATTTCTGTCATAAAGAGATCATTGTGGCTGCCCGGTGTTCAGAGGCACTGGAGGAACAGGGCTGGCAGATGGCGTTGGCTTCGTGGCCATATTTCCTGCTTGCTCTATCATTGCATGCTCACCACCTGATGTGTGTCCTCCCCTCCCCTCAGGTGGCTAATTTGAAGAAGGAGTCGGTGCTCCACTGGTTTAAGGATGATGTGGAAGTAATTCCTGAGGTGCCTGCCGACCTCAGCTCCGGAGTCTGCAAACTCCCACTGTCTCTGGTGAGAACATGCCTTCGCTCCCTACTGCGCTAGCATAAAAATAAAATAGCTTTTTTGTAATTGGTCTTAGCCAGTAAAACAGTAGGAAACAGAGGAGGCTGCTATGATTGGTGGTGTTCACACTGCGGCATTCTGAAGCATCATATGTCACTCCAACATACCTAGAGTGAGTTTGTGCCGTGGTGTAGATTGTTAGAGCTACTGCATGATTCATTATTCCTGCTAGACTGTTGGAGTGTTCCAGTCTCTTAGTGTTGAATTTATAATAACTAATCACATATCTGCAGATGAGCAGATGATAATATTCAGAGATGTGATGCTGCTGACTGGGAGTGCAGCTATGGATGTAATGATCCATGCCACCCCTCAAACTGATTGAACTAAAAGTGGAGTAGGACGGTCAATATCTAACAAATATTTCCACAGTCAAATGATCATATACTTGTATAACAGCAAACCATGAGCACCAGTCAGCCATGACATTAAAAGCACCTGCCTGATATTGTGTAGGCCCCTTTATGCTGCTAAAACAGTCCTGGTCCATAAAGTTCATTAGGGCCTCTGCCATTAGGGAATACTGTTACTGTAAAGAGGTGTGCTTGCTCTAGAACAATGTTTAGGTAGGTGATATGTGTCAAAGTAACATCAGCATGAATGCTAGGACCCGGGGTTTCCTAGCAGAACATTGCCCAGAGCATCACACTGCCTCTGGCACCTTCCCTACTCCCTATATTGTAAAAGAAAATGTGATATATCAGATCACTTTCTTCCATTGTTCCATGGTCCACTTCTGATGCTTACATGCCTATTGTGGATGGTGGTGGATTTTAGAGGTGGACAGGGGTTGGTACTCTGACCATACAATGACTACTCTTTCAGTCATTTATGCTACAGTAGATCTTATGTGATATCAGACAGGATAGGTTTCACTCCCAGAGTGCATCAGTGGAGCTTTGGCACTCATGACCTTGTTGCTGGTTCACTGTTTGTCCTTCCTTGGACCAGTTCTAGTAGGTAATAAGTAATAAACACTGAGAACACCACACAACACCTGTCGTTTTAGAGATGCTCTGACCCAGCCATCTAGTTGGATCGGTTTGAACCATGTCAAAGTTGCCAATTCCTTATGCTTGCCTGCTCCCAAAACTTTAAGAACTAAATGCTACTTGCAACCTGATAGATCCCATCCCTTAAAATGTGCCATTGTAGCAATATAATCAGTTTTATGTGTCTGTGTCAAAAGGTAATGTTATCACTGATCTGTGTAATCGGGAAGTCGCTACAGTATAACAATTGAATAATTAAGTGCAAGTACATCTCTACACACTGACCACTTTTTAATGAAACATAAGTGACAAGAGTGAACTGATGAAAGCTTTCTCAGCTCAGCATTTAAGCTGCAGTAGCTGTCTGAATGAGTATGCCATGCTATTTGCTAGAATGTCACACATTAGTCCTTTGGCTGACCTGAAGGTTTGTTATACTAAACTAAAAGGTCTTCATCCAAAAACGTTTCAGTAGTGTTCGCATATTCCTTTTGAACCTAGTCTAAACATAAACTGCTTTCTTAAGCCTGTGTCACATTGCACAGTTTTAGATGTTTTTATAGGCGAGGTTCTAATGTTTTTCGGTCTATGTGCAGTGGGACAGGGTCAAAGACCGGCAATTAAGTTCACGGAATAAGAAAACAGGAAAATTAGCACATAGTTACGGCTTAAACAGTAATGGGCTGGATGAAACGAATGATGTTTGGGTCAAATCTCCTCTCCTTTCCTCCCACAACTACAAAATACATTTCACCTTCATTGCAACAGTCTGCATCTTGTAACGAATATATCCCTGCTGCAGTAATTGACATACACTTATATCTTGCAACAGCTTCATACAGCACATTCGTAGATATTATCTTCAAACTATCTTAAAAGAGAAGTGAAGAGTGTCAACTAGTAATCAAATTATGGAATCATGGAAATTTCCTAATAAATGTTACCAATGACATAATTGTGAAGTTCCAAATAAGATTAACTCACTTGCTTTGCAAAGACATAAGCTCATACTAGAGAATGAGTTTGTGCTTCAGGAAAATTCAACACTCTGTATTCTGGCAGGGGGTGGTCTCAGCCTCCATAGCTGCTGCTGCTTAAACACTCAAGTGAAATCCTAAAGTTCTTCTGAAAAGCACAAAACATAATACTCCCTAAGTGAGCTGCATTGAATGACCAGCCCACAGAAAACCTACTCAACTGGACTGTTTCACCAAATCACAGTGTTTGTCTGTTTTTGCCTCCAGTTCTCCAAGAAGACTGTGGGCGTGTACAAAGCAACTATTAGTGATGACAGAGGACAAGACGTGTCTCAGGTTGATGTTTCTGGCAAAGGTATTAACAATTTTGCCACATGTTCCAATAACCATTGTTGAATCTCAGAAAAACCTTAAAATACGGTGACCATAACTCTCTCTCACTATTTTCTTTCACCCGCAGTCTTCGACAACATAATTAACGAGCTCTCACGTGTTGCTGGTATGTATTGGATGAGCAATTCTGCATGCTATGGTGCTTGGCCTGCCTCTCTAAAGCTAGTCAGCATTCAGCTTGTAACCACCGATCGATCTCAGATCGATCCCAGATTTCGCCCCCTTCAATAAATACAAAGACTGAGTGTCAATCTTAAGCAGCATCAGAACTGAGATTATTAAGCCTTTTATGATTTCCCATATATCATCTTTAGTGTTCCTGCAGAGCGACTGCTGAGTCATGATGGAGCACTACTTCTGCGGTAGTTTCAGAGAGTGTCAAAACTCCAAACTCTTCGACTTGCGATAGGGGATCATTCTTTAATTCATTAACACATTAACACAAGAGCTGAAAGTTAAAGTTTCTCTTCTTTCACACACCATACTTAGAAATGCATGATTCATAACTTGAATTATTTGAAATTCGCTACTGGCTTTCAGGCCCCCTGATAAATAGCAATGTCCCAATAACTCAATAGCCCATACGTTAGAGCTGATCAGTCAAGAATAGCTCTACAGGGAGAGGGAGCGTGGTTTTGCCTCCAGTATTTTTGGTCACTGTGAGCCACTCATTAGCAGCATTTTTGTCATGTGGGAGTATTACATGTCTACCTTCTCCTTCTAAATCCCTGCTCTAATCCCCTTTTCCCCAAACCAATCGCCAGTTACTCTGCTGGACACCTCCCCAGTGCACTTCAAACTGGGGCTGATATATTTTGTTACAGGGAGACCTGCAGCCCATCTTCAAGTTTTAGGAATCTTTCTTTATCTGTTTCTTTGACTGAAACAGGGGCCAGTGCTGCTGATTTGGCGATCCAGTGCACCGCTGAGGGCATCATGCTCCAGTGTCACATGAAATACTATACAGAAGAGATGAAGATCAACTGGATACAGAAGTATGCACACTTTTGCCGCTGTTGAAGAAGATTCTTAGGAATGGCACGGTGAAAATACCCATGGAAATGAAATACACGTGCTCTCTCATGCCCCCGAGCATGACAGCGACGCTGCATGTAAACATGATTTGGAGATTTTTGTCTATAATTGTGTCACTTTAGTGTGCGACGGCAGAAAATGATTATTGAACTACGGGAAATTACCCAGGCCGAGTGACAAGCGATGGGCGCGCTTTCTGCGCCACTGTCAATTCAAAACAAATCTATCAGATTTACAGTTACCTAATGCTCTGGCCCTGAGGGAGACTGGGTAGCATACAGAATACTAACTCAAAAGGCAAAGCAGTTGTTTTAGCTTGTCTCCTCAGGGGTATATGCTCATGCAGGCCACTTTTGTTCCATGCATGTGGGTCTCTTAATCCCTACATTAACATTATGAAGTGGCTGTTCCGGGTTTCCTCGCCCCTCTGATGCATGCTGAGAAATGTGCACAGACAAGGCATTAATATCACGAGGATTCCGTGTGCTATTTTTTGACAATTACTTATGCACCCGCTGACCGCAGCATGAAAGATACTGGGCAAATTACTCCTTTTGATTTGGGAAGCAAACAGCTCAGTAGACGCACTGTATACTTTGCGCAGTTACACACTACTATCTTTTATTATAAACGTGTTAAGGATAATGCATACCTGATAATACTTGTCCCTGTTTAGAATCTTTCTGTCATTATTAGTATAAATCAAAATATGAGCCATTAATATAAATCATATTTAACAGGGATACCAAAATCACAGCTTCTGAAAGAATGCGCATGGGTGGAAATCCATCCATGGCCAGCCTGGAGATAGTGGAGCCCACTGAAAAGGACAAGGGTGTGTACACCTTTGAACTTGCGGATGCTGAGAAGACGTACACTCGCACTCTTGAACTCTCTGGGCAAGGTAAGCACAGATCATTCTGAACAGATTGTTCTTCTTCAATCCTTTGTTTCTTAATGCTTTAAATATCCAGTTTTCAGATCATTTGAAAAAAAACCCCAACACATGCCTTTCAGTGTAAAGTCTCCTATGCAAAGACAAAAGTTCAATTAAAACCAAAACTCAAGTGAAAGATTTTAATTGGACACACTGTTTGACCTTTGCATAATCATCACCTTCACCCTTCAAACAGTGTTCCAAATATCTTCCAACCGCAACATCAAACTAATTCAGCAGTCACAGCTCTAAGCTCCACATGAGAGGGCTTTTTTGTGAGTTGTTTTGCTCACGGATCTGTCACTTTGTGACAGCAGATCTTCTCTTCTCAGGAACCCTTCGTTTTTAAAATCTCCTACATCTGTTAGGCTACGAGCGTTTTCGCCTCCGCAGAATGTCTTCTATGGTTGTCTCTGCAATGGGCCTTGCTCGGATTTGCAGTTGAAAAGAAAGGCCAGTGCCGCAGCTGCGCACACAGGCAACATAATCGGGCAAATCCAGGGATGAAATAGCAGCAACAAAAGTATCAAAAGGTGCAGATCCTGGCTTTGGCAGCAGTTAGTCAACAAACTGTTTGATAACAAACATAACCAAAAGACTGTGTGGTGTCTGACAGGTTATGTGGTCCATGGAGCAGAGACAGTAATTAGTCGGAGGAAAAAGAGCCGTGCCCCGAAACACAGGAAAACAAAGCTATTAAAATAATGAGATATGAACTGTTTTTTTTATATGCCGTCCCTTCAGGACGAGAGAGAAGAAAGCAGGGACTAGAGCTAGCTTCGTTCTTGTTTTGTCTGAGCTTAACTTTTATCTTCTCTCTGTCTCCCCCCAGTCTATGAAAATGCCTATGCGGAGTTCCAGAGACTCAAGTAAGATAATCATTGTTTTGGAGGCTGCTTGGTTCTCTGCTTTCTCCCAAATGTTTAGCAATGCAGAGCATGTGTGCCGCATGTCAGTGTGTGGGTAAAATATTAGCGTGCGCTAATGAGCCCACTAACAACACCATTCTTCTCTTGCCTTTCAGAGCAGAAGCATATGCTGAAAAGAGTGAGTACACTCATTCAAGTCCAGGGCGCTTGGTGGGGTCCTTTATTGATATAATTATATCCTTCAGCCTGACTGGGGTGGGATGTTTTCTTTTACAGATCGCGGTAAAGTGGTCGGTGGCCTGCCGGATGTTGTGACCATCATGGAAAAGAAGGTCTGTTTCGCCTCTGCATGGGCTCTGTAGTGTAATGTAAACATCACAAAAATGTACAAACCCTCATTTAGGTTTAGGAAAAAAAACATCACTGGAATGAACTCAGTCTATTACTTGGAATGGGCAGCTGTGTTCGGGTGCGTCCTGCAGCCCATTAAGTTGGCCCTGTGGTGCTGATGCAGTTGCATTAGTGATCCGAGATGCCACAGGGCCTCTTTATGGACTGATTTTAAATGGTGTGCGGTGGTCTGTGGGCAGGGCATAGGATCATCTCCTTTCCTTCTGCATGAAGAGAGTGTGCTGGAGGGCTTGGTAGCCCTCCTCTCCAACACTAAAGCCTCCCTGCATTGTCTCCGACCTCATAATCCACTGTTGGGGAGCAGCAGGGAGTCGACTGCGGGAATGTCGTCTATTCAGCAGTGGGAGGAATATTGGCGGGTCTGTGAATCGCCTGAATGGCTAACAGTGGAAAAGGCCCAGCATCTTTCCTCTCTTTCAGATCCATTGAATGTGGTAGATCCACGGCTCAGTCCCATTAAAAGGCAAGGAGCTGGCCATCTAAGACCTTTGCGGGGCTTTTACATTGAACGATGCTCCAATGAGAGCTCCCTTAAGGCTAAAGAGTGCAGTAGATGGAACTTTTTATAGGGCTGAACTTACAGAGCATTATTGTGTTAATTCTACATTTCCATTATGAGTGAAAATGAGTAACCTTTTATATCTGGTCTCTGAAGTAGAAGTGGATTTGCTTTGCCCATCCTGGCAGAAAGTTTGCTGTAAGATTTTAGCACTGTCTATCACAATTACAGCATTTGTGTTTTGGCAAATTGGGCCAAGGTCATTACTAATAAAGTACATACCTGCAAATGCAAGAAGATGGATTCACATTTCTGGACTGAATTGCCGAATCTAACAATATACGATAAAACAGACATTACATTTCAGTTGAAAGGCCACTAAGCTTTGAGGATGTAGGTATATTTATGAATATTTCAGATGCAGACGGTCCATTTAGTCAGAAATGAGTGCAGGATGATGCTATCACTATTGCATTTTAGGAAACGTTATTGTGCCATTCAGAAAATGGAGATCATATAATTGAAGATATTTTTAAGGGAAATCACAGCTTATGAATGCTGTCTTAAGAAATAGATTGCCAGGCTCTGCAGTTTTTTTTGCAAAAACAAATTTGGAATCTTTTAAGGCTCTGTTTTTGTCTGAGGTTGCTTCACTAAGGGACAGTGAGGAAACTCACTGTCGCGGCAAATTACTTTAATACAGACCCAAATCTGAAATGAGTTTGCATGGATGAACGACAGCAGGCCACAGATGTAATAAAAATGATTTGGTTTGAAAATGCTGCCTTATCCTTTGAGGATATCTTGCAGGAGAACAGTGCACATCTGTTGTCTACCTACATTACCTCTTCTGTGATCCTGCAGACCCTGAGCCTGACCTGCACAGTGTGCGGTGAGCCCAAGCCACAGGTGTCCTGGTTCAAGAGTGACCAAGAGGTGGAGCCTGGTGACCAGTACGTGATCTCGCTGGACTCAGGCAAGTTTGCCAGTCTCACCATCAAGGGGGTGACCCTGGAGGACTCGGGCAAGTTCACCATGTCTGTGCTGAACAAGTATGGCGGCGAGTCAGTGGACATCGTGGTCAGCGTGTACAAGCATGGAGACAAGATTCCAGAAATCAAGCCTTCACCCACGCCCAAGAGGATCATGCCTCCAACCCTACCCATTGTAATCCCTACTGCCGCCAAGCCCTCTAGCCCTGCCCCTGCCCCTGCCAAAGCTCCAGCCCCATCTCAGGCCCCCAAGTCCCCTGCTCCAAGCCGAAGTGTGAAGTCCCCAACTCCATCTAGGAGGAAGTAAACAAATCTTCTCTAAGCTGTCTTTATTCCAGCACAAAAAAATTAAGGAATGACCCCTTAAATCTAGGTTAATGTTTTGCTTAATATTCTTATGGCTCATTAGTCAATAATGATTACAAATTATTCAATAACTACTATAAAACTACTTTGTAAAATATGTAGTTATAAGGGTGAAGAATTATTGACCAGACCCGGAGACTGGTTGTTAAGAGTTTAAGGGATTAATCTATAGAGCATGCCATGGAATAATGGAAATTGCATTAAAAAGCAGATCGGCATTTTTCACCAAAGATACTGTTCAAGTCTTTGGAAATGATTAAGAAGCTTGCATGAAAGAAAATAAGGGTAGAAAGTCAAAGAGATGAGGTCAGGTTATATTTAGTGCTTTCTCAGCTACATAACATAACAATCATTGTGAAACGGTTTGTCATCTGGGCTGCTTAAGCGGAGTAACGAATATTAAGCCTTTAATGAATATGGCTGCCTCACCCAGGAGGTACTTTAGTGAAAAATGGCCCTGCTTTTGTTGTTTAGTTTATTAAATCTCTGTTTTTAAAAGCTGCACTTTCAATTAGCTGGTGGAATCCTGAGGTGTTTGCTCATAGCGGGAAGGGGATGGATGGTCCTGGAGCTATGGGGCCTTCGCTTAGGTCACAGCCAAGCCCCTTCACCATACCCAGTAAATCTCCCCACACCAGCCCTTCTTTTCTCCTCTGTCCTCTACTCCTTGACTTTCCTTTTGCTTTTGTGTTATTAAAAAGTAGTGATCACTTCCTTCATGCTGTGCTTATGTTGTTGTTTACCAAAAAACAAACATACAATCACATAGTGCTCAAATGCACGACAACAATAAAGGACGAAAGCGATTAGAGGAGCTGCTGGGCCTGTACCTGAATTGCATCAGCACTTTTTTTCCCGCTGTATCGCTGTGCCCACTCACAAGCTGTTCCCTACAATTTTTGTATACAGAATGCCTTGCATGGAGTACAGTGGACATAGACCCTAATTCAGCACCCGTTGTGTGACTTAGATTTGCATTGCCTGTGTAAATGCTTCATGCAGAAGGACTTTACTGCCACTGTCGCAGGGAACACATTCAGATTAGCCATTCTCACATTTCTGTTTTTCATCATTTGCCTTTCCCGCATTTACAAGTTGATTAACGATTCCAAATCTATAATATTCTGAAGCAGCCTAAAATGGAAATAGTTTATTTTCGAATCGCTCCTCTTTGGCAGATGAAATGGCTCCAGTAATCATTGCACTTCAATGGGAATTTGATTAGAATAATTAAAATGTAGGGATTTGGAACTTGTTTAGATTTCAAATGTGACTTTAATTAAACATGCATATTTAATCACTGGAAAAGATTTGCTTAGAAGTCATAGGTTTCTATGGCAACTCTCATAGATTCATAAATCCTCCCTCCAGACATGCTTATAAGATGTCTCTTCGTGATGTATCATTTTACCCTACAGAAAAATATCGATCTTATATGCGCTTCATTCGGGCCAGACTGTGCTCTCTGTTACAGATTGCAGCACTGAACATGAAGAATTTGACGATTGTTGCACCTGTTATGGTTGGCCAGTTGCTTGCAGGGCACTGTGAAAACAGACCACCGATGGAGAGACGACCACATGGTGGCACTGGTGCCTCAGCAGGGGAAGTCCATGTGCTCAGCATCAAAACCCACTGAACCAATGAGAGAAGCAGCCCAGATGCCAAATTATGGGGCTCAATTTTACACATTGATTTGCTGTGAGAAGGTGAATCACACTATAACGTGTTATGGACAAAATACATCTCCAAATACACAAAAAGTCATGCATGAGTCAAAATCTCTCAAACTCAGCCCTGTCCAAGTATTCTGGGGACTGTCTCAAATCCCTCCCCCTTCACAAAACCACCATGTCACCCCCCAAAATGTCAGAAAAAGCAGAAACTCCATCTGCAGTATGATCGCTTGACTCACATTTTAGGTGGTACCCACCCAGGACAATGGTGGCCACAACAGTGATATGACTGAATCCCCATATTTTTGAAAACTATTCTCTTGCACATGCCAAGTTCCATACAAGCTATATGCAATCAAAGATTATGAGGAAGATGCATATTGCACTGGCCTGTGGAGAAGCATTTCAGGGAGAAGCGTGCTCTTGCGTGCAGGAACCTTTTCAATAAATGGAATCTGAGATTACTTTGAAGTACAAAGTTTGCTATTGTTATCATCTCTGGATACACCAGGCACTTGCACTTGCAGATAATCTTAGAGTGGGTGAGAGTGCTTTGAAGATATGCGAGCTTCCACCACACAGAACAAGAGAACCATGCCAACTGAAAAATGTTGGAGTTTCTCATAAATACAACAGCAGCCAGCAGAGAGGGGGAAAAAAGAAATGAGCTTGGTAATACTGCAACCCAAAGTCTGTCAGCTTTTTTACTCCCATTTGCTGGGCTGCCTTCTTCTCTGCAAGTTACCCTATAGTCTGATGTAGCAATAATGAAATCAAACGTAATGGGTTTATTTTTTTATACCGAAGAGCAGCATCTGAAAGACCAGAAGGAATTGAAGCACTTGTGTCTGGTTGAAAACAGTTTAACAATTCCCTTGTTCCCATCTGCCTATTCAGGTGGCCTGTGCGTTTTTTGCCACCGAAGGCGTGTTGGGTTAGAATGAGCAGTGTGGAGCTTTCTTATGTAGATGAGTCACCTGTTGTCTTCATTGTGGAAGAGATTCAAACTTTTGCCTATTTTACAAATCACTAATCCATTTCGATTCAACATTTATACCTTCTCCCTCGTGATATTCTCACATATTTATGTGTATATAATGCAAAATGACACACTGGGATATTCCAGCCAATGTAAATGCTAAGCCAAAGGACATCCAGTATATAAATGTGTTTGATACAGCCTTGGGGGTTGAATGAGTGGTCAGTACGATAGTGTGTCCTGCAGCTGGAGTCAGGCCAAGAAACGAGGTTAATACGTTTACTCCCCTGTGATAGGTGTCCAGAAACCTTTTTAATAACACCGATAGGAAATGGAAATCAGAAATGGAGGTTGCAGCCCAAAGACTTGGCACATGCCAACCAATACATCAGTGTTATTTGATAATAACGAGCTTGCATAAGCTGATATCCTGAGGAACGGATGAAGAATGGAGTTCTTCCAGACATTCCTGAGCTCGCTTAAAATGTAGGTCGCTTTGGAGGAGGCAGGCTGTTTAAGTTAAGCAGGCTCTTAGCTTGATGTGTTTTTGCTGATCAGAGAGGTACATTATAGTGTTAAAACAACACTGTGTGGTACACTAGAGCACAATGCAGTGCTTGCATTTCGAGCTTGGATGCTATCCATTTTCAGTGGTCTCAACAGAGGAACTCACTTTTCAAATGACAAACTTAATCAAATCACTCCATCAACACTGACTGCCTTTGTATCCTGGAGAATCTACAGTCAGTCCTGTTCAACATCTGTGCAGCTGTTTGGCTGATGCAGGCAAATCTGATTGGAGCAAACTTGAGTGAATTACAGCACCAAGACCTGTCAATACCAGCAATTTAGATGCGTACTATATCCAAATCTTAATGTGGAATGCATACAGACTATGAACTCTCCAGAAAATTCCTTTAATCTAGGATATTTTTAACACACTATCATTATTCAAACTTTACAACACATGAATGCCACCCTTTTTTATTCTTTTTTTAAGAGAGCACACAGTGCAGTTTTATAACAATGACACAATGTTTATGGCTCTGTACTGCATTACTATAAAAGGTCACACTGTTGGCCTCACTTAGAAGCTTTATATGTCCACATGTCTGCATGTCCACGTGAACCAAGTAGGACTTAAAGTCCTTTCTTAAACATATTCCCAGAGGTGTCAGCAGGATTTTGAAACACAGGCTTAATCAACGCTTACATGTGTTTATAAACTAACTTTGTGTTGACCACGGACGGGACGTAATGATTTAGTTGACAGTGGTTAGATTTAAATTTTAGATTAACGATCAGACTAGATTTGAGTCTGTAGTTTTGGATATCCAGGCCTGACAACACCCATGATGCTAGAGCCTTATTTGTGCCTCCTCACCTTTTTTAAAAAAGCGTCTTATTTCCGTAGTCTCTTGTGTGTTATTCAATTAGCCTGCCAGCTACCACATAGCTAGCAAGCTATGGGGTTGTGAATTATTGAGCAAGGTTAAAATAAACTATTTAGTTCTAAACTACATTAATTAATTATTAAAAATGGCAAGTAAAAGGTACATACTGTAAGTGGCATTTAGGCACATTAACCCTCCACTACATGGTGCATCATTCTATCATAAGAGAGCCAAATGCTGTATAGTTTGTTCTAGATCCTGAGTAATTTGCTGCTGATTCTCAACATGAAGACCAGAGATGGCTCAGTGCCAGTCAAGCAGTTAATCCTGAAGACATATTGTGTCAATTCCAAGTGTGTTAAGTGGCAAGGAGACTAAAGAGCAGAAAACCTGAAAAACTATAGAAGACTATAGTGGTGGATGGCTTAACATTTTCAGTCATGAAGGACACATCAAGGCCAGTGTCCAGGACATAGGCACGGATGTGTCAAGAATGAGTGTAAAGAGAAAAATGCACTAGCATGACTTCAGAGGGTTTGAAAACAAGATGAAAACCATTGGAAAGCTTCAGTAGCAAAAAGGTAAAGTTACAGTTTCCTGAAATGGGTATAAAACGCCTGTAGAGTTCTAGATCTACAGCAAGTCACCTGCTGTACACACTCTACACTTATAATTATGTGGTGACTCAAAGCACCAACCACATTGTGAAATTTGTCTCCAACAATGATGAGTCGGCCTACCCAAAGGAGGTAGAGAACCTGCAATCAGCTAACAACATCAGCAAGATGGAGCTAGTCATGGACTAAAGCATAAATGCCGATCCAGCAGAGATGGTGAGCACTTTTGTGACTTGGTGATCAGATCTTTGAAGATCATACCTGGTCACAACACACAAACACTCTCGTCACCCAGGTGAGGAAGCATCTTTACCATGCCTTGCTTAATGAGACAGCTTAGGAGGTTTACGGTCTCTTCTGCAATCCTAAAAGCCTTCTATCCAGGTGCCTTCAAGAGTATCTTAACTATGAGCATTACTTCAAGGTTTAGGAACTGCTCTGTCCAAAACCACAAAACTCTGCAATGAGTGAGCAGCAGTCCAGAGCAATCTGGATCTTCAAGGACTCTTTCCACCCCGGCAACTATCTATTCCATCTGCCAAACTTGGGGAAATGGGTCCACTGCCTTATGTCCAGGTCGGAGAGACTCAAAAGTTGCTTTTTTCCGTTGCTTTTTTCCTCAGGTCATAACCAGGACATGCCTCATATTCAGTATCACTCCTGATGCCTTCTGCACCTGTGTGTTTTTTTTTTATAGCATAAAGCACACAACCATTCACCATTTGCGCAATACCAATTTCTCGTCTTCTTTTTATTCTCCACTGTAAATATTCAAGTTATATTTAGTATGGGGTTTGTATATACTGTTATTTTAATATTGATTATATTTGTGTATTTCTTTATTTTCAATTGTCTCGTTATTGCACTCAGGAGAAATTGTCTCAGGTGCTGTTCAGGTTTACTTTTTTCTGCACAAATGTTCATATACAGCAACCCCCCCGTTTTTCGGAGGTTGCGTTCCAAGAGCACTCACGTGTAGTGAAAAACCACTTGTGCTGTGGAAAAAAAATGTTTAAAAATGCCTGGATTTATAGTGATACAGTTCAGTTCTCAAAAAAAAATCCATGTTACACTGAATCCACGACTGCTGGTCCATGTAAAAGCGAGGGGTTGCTGTATAACAAATAAATATCTAAAATCTTGAATCTAGATCTTATGGACAGTTAAGATGAAGATTAGCATGTGCCTTCCAATGTACTAGAGTGAAAGAGAAAAATGTGGATAAATAGGAACTGCATTTGATTCACATCATACCTACTCATCTATGAAACATGAGGACTTGTCTTTACTAATGACTGACAATGCCACAGAACTCAGTGCCTCGCTCTTGAGCAAGTCAGGGACTCCCTGAACATGCTGCAGCAACAACTATGAAATTTTCAGAGCCAAAACATGTTTTTGGCTAGCATAGTCAGTTGACTTGAATCCCACCAAGAGTGCATCTTAGTGAGAATGCTTGGATAAGCAAGAAAGTAGGAGGATACCCAGCGCATGGTAATGCCTGTAGGTCTCACAATTCATCAAATAACAATGACGAATAAGTTTCTCAAAAAAACAAATAAACCTATATGGTTCTCAAAATATAGAAAGAAATAATGTCAAATTAAAGCACTTTAAGAGAAGAAACAGGTTCAATGATGAGGCTGGCCATGTCTAACCTGGGAGAGCCTCTCAGGCTTGTTTCAGAAGGCAACATCAGAGTGAAAGAAATGACTTGTGGTGGAAGAGATGGGAAAACAAGAAGAGACAGTGGCATCTCAAAGAGCAAAAATAGATAATATATTAACAAGAAAAGCCTGGAAAATAGGAAACACCACTGGTGTGACATCTAGGAGATGGAGGGTTCTTGGCTTTGTCATCAAAGCAGCCTGTGACCTCATCACAACCCAGAACACAAAGCAATGTTTGATAAAAGCATCTGTATCTCTAAGGCACATATTAACAGGATACAGTACAAGCTTTACCCAAGGGCATAATACTTGGCTACATAAGTTCTTGGAAAGCTAACATCGATCTAGGAAAAGAGGCAAACCACCAAAAATGCTCTCTCACAACACTGGAAGAAAATGTTTGCTTCACTCCATTTATACCAACCTCTGAAGCACCACATAATATCAAAGCCTGCTTGGGACTGGAAAATGGATGTGGATGTGAAAAAAGCTTGTGTTTCCCCTTTTATAAGCACAACACTCTGACCAGACATAACCCACAACAGTTAAAAAAGAACAAATACTCCAAACTGCCAACTGAAGGCTCCCAGAATAGCTGGAAGACTGAGATTTTCCTTGTAGAAGTGAGACGCAAGAGGCCTGTTGATACATTTACGACCAGTCTATTGAAGAAGGGGTGAGGGGTCATTCCCTCCAGCAAGCAATCAAATTCTTGTCAAATGCAGCGGAAAAAAGCAGCAATTGGCTTTGGATTAAAAGAAAACACAACAACTGGGGTGCGAGATGAAGACAAGATGGAACAGAACTGAACGTTTCCTTTTTTGTCTTTGGTTGTTTTTTGTTTTGTCCTTTTTTCCCCCTCTCTGTTACACTCTTGGGTCAATCATAATTGAATACATGGTATGCAACCCTGGGAATAAATAATAAATATTCCCCTTTTCCCTATGATGGTGCTGACACTTCCTCTTTTTCCTCTTGACCGGGAGACGGCTGATTCAAGATTTCAAGACAAATTTTACCTGTGAGCACCGTGGGATACAACTGGTAGGCTGTGGCTACTGAAGCAGAAGCTTAACAGACTTTTTCAGGAGCTAAAGAATTTCATGCAAACTTCTTTCATATTGGTTCATGCACATACACTCTTGCGGTCTCTCCAATTTAGACATTTATGGGCAATAAGCTACAGGGTGAAGACAATTTCATTTCATTTTTTATTTTCGGTTATGGAACTGGCAGTATGCCTGGTGGCAAAACAGGGTTGTAAACCACAAGGTCAATTTTAATTGCTCTCTGAACCCTGAAACAAAGGGAAAGACAAGAACTGGACTGCAAAAAAGAAGGGTGCCCACCGGATGCCCCTTTTTACCATTCCAGTTCCACTACCAACAACCAAGAGTGCCAACTTACCACAGGGGTTGAAACATTTATCCTAATGTCAGTTGGGATGCATGTATGTTGACTGGGGTTTACCAAAGCAAACCATCATGCTGATTCAAGAGTCAAGACTTTGATAGAAAGTCTTGTTACAGTTTTTGAAAAAAGTGCCTTTAAGGCAATGAATTAGACGCATGAACATGAGGCGATGCTGATTTTTTAGTAATTTCTATGCACAGTCATAATTCATGATGACCATACTTTGTTCAGAACACCAGAGACCCAGCTTCAGGTATAACTCATTACATAACAGCTGATATTATTATACTGAGTTATTACTTTTTTATCTACATTTTTTAATTTTTTTATTATTATTTTTTTATCTACAGACTAAACACTCCATTTTAGATTTTTTTCTATCAAAATATTTGGCCCTTTCCTTGCTTCATCGACAGAAGGAAGAAAAAGTTGGAAATCTATTAGAACTTTGAAAGTGCATCAAGAAGCAAGTGCTTTTTTTTGCAGGGTGGGACAGAGAGCTGCACTAAAGCTATCAGTTAAAAACAGAGGGGAAACTGAGATGAAAACCCATGGCATGAGACATCAAGGCTGCAATCTCTGACCAAAGGCTATTGATAGTGCAGCGCTCCCAAAACAGAGTCACACCAAATGTTCCAGTAGGGATGTGTAGACAGTTTCATTTAGAATCCTTTCACAGAGCACTGTGGCCTCTATGAAACAGCTTAAAGTGAGAGTGAAGCAGGGACACTTGCCTTCCCGGAGCAAAAAGATGCCTCACTGATGCATATTTTATAAAGATCAGATGCTAAACCTTAATGTACTCACAGCCACTGTTTGGAGCACCCTGCGAAACACTGGCCTGTATTAAAATGACAGTCACATCCTCAAACCTGACTGTCATGGTACACTGTTAAAGGTTCAGAAATTGTGTTGAGTCCCCAAATTATAGATGTTTTCCTCTGAACTGCATAAAGAGTTCCGCTTTCAAAAGAGCCAACCTTGCCCTGAGCAAATTTTGCCATTGAACAAAATTAGGAAATGAGGTGAATATGATTGGAATACTGAAGTGTGGATGATGATGAGGAAAGACTTTTTTTAATAGGTGGAGGCATACTAGGCATACTGGCCCCATGGATATATTAATCCCATCTATATATTTTACAGACAATTACAGTAAAAAGGGCTATAAAATACTTAATGTCAGTACCTTGGCACAGACACATTCGCTGGGAAAACATCTTGCAGACCTTTCTCAGTGCACGGCTTTGGTGGGGTCAGGGAATTTATTTGGGGTCCGCAAAGCACAAGTGACTTTCAAACCTGATTTCAAACCAATTTAAATGAATCAACAGTGGTTCAGTGGTACACCCTCCTGATACATTCCAGTAGATTTGATCCAGGAATGGTATTGGATATATGCCAGAAATCAAGTGCCAGTAATGCAGCTTTGGTTCTCATGAAAGCCACACCCCCAAAAAAGAAAGGCCCCAGCTCGCCATTTCAGGGAATGATTTCTGTAATAATGCAGACAGAGTAGAGTAGAAACATATGTGGGTCAGGCCTTTTTCATTCTCTTGGTTCTTTTCTTTCATTTATTTGAAAAGACAGACTAGAGTGAAACATCACTGAAGTGATATTCTTGTCAACCCACAATATAGAAAAGACTATATAGAATTAGCCATATCGTAAAGGGGTGGGAACTGTAAGGTTCATCAAAGATACTGAGGACAAACTGTGTCTTTATGCGAGTGCAGTATGAGCTCACAGTGCACCTGAGTTTACAGCAGCTAAGCATGCATACTGCTCATACAACTGCCTACTAATAAGGCTAGGCTTGTCAGGAAAAAGGGTTTAAAAGGTGCAGTGAAGTGGAAGAAACTGTCAGCAAGCTCAGGACAAAACAGAAAATGCTAGTTCAGTGATAAAGAGATGTCAGCATTCATGAGTGAAGTTTTTTCCTACTTAAACATTCTGCAAGAGCACAACACTACTCCAGCTAAAAGTAGAATTTGAGAAAGAATCTAGAGCAGTTCCAAAACCTTTGTTGTGTTACTTTGTTGTGAATATTCCTTCATTACATGTTTGAGGTAGTCAGGTTACAATTATAATCGCCTCAAACAATGAGATGCTTGTATTGAAACTGAACGAAATAGATTTAATTGTGGCCAAAGCCAGATTTTGTTCATGTTCATCATGAATATAAAGAAGCCTGTAATGGTCACTTCGCTCTCTTCCGGTAGATTTCGTTCTTAAGTATAAACTTCCGTGTTTTTGTTTGGCAAAATGGCAAAAGAGCGAGCTCAGTTTTTTTCTCAAGCAGAGCAAGAGCTTCTATTAGAACAGTAGCCCCCATCCCCCGAGCAATGGACTGGTACCAGGCTGTGGGTCATGTGGTACTGGTCCGCGGGCTGCACAGAAAAGATAAAAAAAAACTTGTATGAAAATGCTGTTAATAAAGCTGC
>JBBJLR010000153.1:6966405-6986786 GCA_037577145.1 Brachypetersius gabonensis
ATATATGGTGGCTTTGTGGATGCAGTGTGCAATATAAATGTCCGTAATATAAGGAAGAGAGATTCTAATGATTTTCTCAGCTGTCCCCACTGTCCTCTGTAGTATCTGAAACAAAAGAATCCCCATACTTGTCACGGTTATGGGCAGAATAAGGGTGAACGGAGCCCACAGTGTAGCGTGGTGGAAGAGCTTGGACGTGACAGACATGAGAGAGCAGGTAAGCCACGCGGTTTGTTATGAGAACGCTCCGTGAGGAGTTAGAGACCACACCAAGTTGGCTTGCGTTCTGTACACACACACAAACAGTATATAAAGAGGCTCGGAGAGCCGGAGTACTCACGGTACCGGAGATTTGAAGATAGTTGAGGTGGAGACACGTGGGCATGAAGTGCTATGACTTCAATGACTGTGTGAGGAGTAACCACTTACTTCCTGTTTATATACTGTGCGTGAGTCATTTCCGGTGCTGATTGACTTCACGTGATCTGGTGTGTGTGACAGTACCCCCCCTTCTAGGACCGACGCCCGATGGTCCAGGCAGGGAGGATACCCGACAACGGTAGTCCCGGATGAGCAGCAGCACCGCAGTAAGCGCAGAGATGTTCCTTGAAGCGCCTTTCCTTCTTCGCAGTCGTCAGGGAAGTGCGCCCTAGTTGCATGGGTTCCCCGACTCTGGATGAGTGGGCCTCTGAGGTGAGTGGTGGAGCCCGGTGAGTCGGGGCAGCCGGGACGATGAAGGTAGGCTCCGAGGGGCAAGGACACTGTCCGGTCCGTGGGGTGTTGGCCAGATGAAGGTCCACTCGGATGCACATCTGCACCATCCCCTCGAAGGTGACTGGAAGCTCCCATGCTGCCAGTTCTTGCTTCAGCCGAATGTTGAGACCCTCATAGTAAGCCGTGCGGAGGGCGTCGTCGCTCCACGTGGTTTGGACGGCGAGGGTCCGGAAGTCGGCTGTGTACTGACTCACCGGGCGCTCTCCCTGGCGAAGATGGTATAGACGGGAGTTGACCACCACTTCGCTCTCAGGATGCTGGAAGGCGGCCTTTAACTGAGTGGTGAATTCCTTGTAGGAATGGGCCGCATCGTTATTAGTCCGAGTAATGGCTAACGCCCACTCAGCTGCCTGCCCGGTAAGGAGGGAGTTGACAAGGGCGATTCGGCTCCGATCCGTAGAATAACGCTCTACCTGAAACTCAAATAACAGGTTGAGAGCGGTTAGGAACACCTCGCACTTCCCATTCTTACCGTTCCATTTTTCAGGAAGAGCAATCTTGGGAAGAGGAGGCGGAGCCGTGTGGGGTGGAGAAGCGGCTGGTGATTGGGCCGTGGCTGGACCCGCAAACAGCTGATCCATGGTCTGTCGCATGGCGGCCACCTCCGTGCGTAGAGCGGTGGTTTCGGCACGGAGATTAACCAGCTCATGTTTCAGCTGCCCTATTTCAGCCATCTGGCATGTGACCAACTCACACAGCTTACTCTTCTCCTCTGAGGTCCAAGACACAGTCATTCTGTCACGGTTATAGGCAGAATAAGGGTGAACGGAGCCCACAGTGTAGCGTGGTGGAAGAGCTCGGACGTGACAGACAGGAGAGAGAAGGTAAGCCACGCGGTTTGTTATGAAAACGCTCCGTGAGGAGTTAGAGACCACACCAAGTTGGCTCGCGTTCTGTACACACACACAAACAGTATATAAAGAGGCTCGGAGAGCCAGAGTACTCGCGGTACCGGAGATTTGAAGATAGTTGAGGTAGAGACACGTGGGCATGAAGTGCTGACTTCAATGACTGTGTGAGGAGTAACCACTTACTTCCTGTTTATATACTGTACGTGAGTCATTTCCAGTACCGATTGACTTCACGTGATCTGGTGTGTGTGACAATAGTAAGTCATGATGCAGCTACAGAGAATGCTTCTGCAGTCCTTCTGTAGAATGTGGTGAAGATTAAGGAGGGGTAAGTTCTCTGCAGGAAGGGGTAAGTTTTCTGCTCAGCAGTGTGAACAGCAGACTGGGCCTGTGCTCAGTGTGATAGAGATGATGCTCCTGATCCAAAATAACTGAGGTCTTCCAGTCTGGAAGTCTAAGATCCAGTTGCAGAGGGAGGTATTCAGGCCCAGCAGTGCCGACTTTACAATAAGATGCTGCGAAATAATGGTGTTCAGTGCAAGACAGAAGTCTGAGAACAGCATTCTAAGATAAGTCTTCTTTTTGTCCAGTTGTGTGAGAGCCAGGTGAAGGAAGGTGGTGATGGCAATATGCACTAGTGATGTTAGTATAAACACACTCCACTTTCTTCATCCCCTTGTCGCAAAGTCCACATATAGATGGAATTTAGAGAGAACTGACTTGAGATTTGCATGATTAAAATCTCTGATGACAATAAACAATCCATCTGGATATGAGTTTTGGCCAGCGCGTTGTTAGCATTAGCGCTGGGTGGGATGTACACTGTGACAATGAGCATGGTGGTGAATTTCTGCAGTAAATAAATGGGTTTACATCTAACAGTCACAAACTTCAGCAGCAGTGTGCAGTAACTAGAGTAAGCACAGTGTGCAGTGTGCAGTAAGCACAGTGTTCACATACCAGTCAGTGTTGATGTAAATACACAGACCCCCACAGTTTTTTCTGGTCAGTATATAAGCATGTTGCTAATCTGGGTAGCAGTCTCCATAAAAGCAAAAACAAACAAACAGCTATATATTACATTGTATTAAACTGCATTTTCACTGGTTCAAAAATGACGTAGAATGACATTTTCTACAACATAAGGCTATTTTTCCTTCTTCTTTAAGGTCAGTTTTTTGAAGATGCAAATATGCTGTTCTTAACTAGGCCTCTGTTCTGTATTCTCCATTCCGTCAGCATAAAGCTTCATTAAAGTATTATCAATGGAACAAATGCTACATAGCTTTGACATTACTAAGCCATTAATATGTGACAGATATCAAATGCTGTTGTTGTCACGGCGGGCCATGCTCGGGAAGTGAGTTGAGGCGCAAGCAGGCAGGTTCCCTTTGCAAGGTGTTTTATTAATAAAGGACACAGACACTACATACAATAACAAAGAGGTACGAGGACCTTTCAACTCAAACTAAACTACATTAAAGGACACAGGAGGATCAGGGTTCGTGAGGATATTTGTGAGGGTTGACCAGCAATGATCATACACAGAACTCGAACTTAAGTACACTACAGGAACCAATCAACAAACACAATCACTAATACAAAATAAAAGACTCCTGAAACCAATACACATAACCAAACTCATACACAGACGTCAAAATTAAAGTCCCAACATTCAAACTCTAAGACGTCACCGACATCACAGTTGTGGGATCTTCCCTCATTAATTTAATAAATTAGTCTACTTAAGGTATCAGTCTCATTGTCAGAATCAGTCTCATTACTATAATCTGAAAGCTGCTTAACAAATGTGAATACTTTTGATATAGATTTTAGCATCAACAAGTGACAAAAAAATTAAACATTTATTTTTTTAAACACAAATAAAGCGGTCAACGAATATCAGAATATTTGCAGTTTTAGGGAAAAGTGTTTGAGTGATTTAATGAGTAAAGGAGTGATGCTCTGCACACCCATGTGTGTATACGTGCGAACGTGTGTGTGCATGTGTCTGTCAATAAGAGAGCGCAAGCAACTGAGAAAGAGAACGTGTGCAGTTTGACGCAGGCTTGGGAGAAAGAGAGTTTTAGTTTCCTTTCTACATATGCAGACAGCAAAGTAAAAATGGTGCAAGTTTGAATTGTAACGATAGTGACCGATTCTTTAAACACAGATAAAAAACATGAACATAAACATTTTCACAGAAGTTTTATTTCTGAAGTATTTCTGTGTTGTGCCCAGTTCAACCTCATGTGATCTAAAGTTTACTTCATCATCTCAAAGGCTCAAAGGCTGCAGAAATTCCTGCTTTAAGCTTTACCTGACTGGCGGCTCTCCAAAGAACCTATGGAGGAGTGGAGCCTTCACCTAATCTGCATACCCCAGCAAAACACATTACTTCTACTAAACAATTTATGTTTTGTTTCATTTGAAGTGTTTCTAGTCAAATTAAAACCAACCCTGTTTAATTGTATTTATCTTAAAACTGCAAAGGCAACACAAAGGCAACCCTTTTTACCTACCTTCAGACTCGAAGACAAACATAACACATGAATGACAATTTCTTCTGTACAGCAAAATGAGCCCTTTTATTCAGTCTTAATGCTCTTTGGTAGACATGACATCACTTTTTCTTAAAGCAAGCAAGTTTATTCTTACCTCTCTGTGACAAACATATGACTCATAAGTTCATTTCTTCTATAATTAAAGCTCAGTAATATGGTAGATGACAAATGAATTCATCTGATTGCAGCATCTCCAACTAAAGTGATGGCAGTGATACTTGATAGTTCTTCAACAATTATAATTGCTTAATTATTATGATCATCATAAGAAAAGAAACAAAAATAAACATAAATATATAATTTCAAATTACTCTTATGTCCAACAAAACTAATACAAACGCAGACTAAACTTTTAAAACTTTCAATGCTCACCGACATCACACTCGAAACGACACATCAGCCTTGGTCACCTGTACAGTGCTATCTCAGTTTTAAAGATGAGAGAGTGACAATACACACTACACACTAAACCACTTATTGTGACTACACAAGATACCTGTAACCTTCAATCTGTCCCACTTTGTGTGGGATTTAACTAGGGATGCACCGAATATTCAGCCACCGAACATTTTCAGCCAAAATGCATTTTCGGTATCGGGCGAAATATTTTTTTTAACGTGACTGAAACACTGATGCTGCAATCAGCAACAGCAGACTGCACGAGACAGACTGGATTACAAAGGGGGTTCTCCACTGACTGGTACCAGCTTGGTTCAGTCCAGTTCAGTTCTACTCTCTTCAGTTTGGTTTCGGACCTAGTTTTCCACTACAACTGGGTGCCACGACCACGGTGTCACGAGTCCAGGATCCGCCGGACCGTATAGGCAGGACCACCATCAATAATACTGGGGGGGTGGTGGAGCAGGATGCTGGGGAGACAGAGGAGAGAAAATGACAGGTTTCATTTGAGATGGGCGGCTGGAATCCATTACAGACCTCGAAGGGGCTGAGGCCGGTTGCTGAGGAGGTCATCAGGTTGTGTGACAGCTCTGCCCACAGGAGGTAGTCTGCCCAGGAGCGCTGGCGATCCACCACAAAGCATCGAAGGAAGCGCTCCAGTTGTTGGTTGGCTCGCTCCCTCCGGCCATTAGTCTGCGGATGGTACCCGAACGACAGACTGGTGGTAGTATGGACCAGACGGCAGAAGGCCTGCCAGAACTTCGCAGTGAACTGGGGCCCTCTGTCCGAGATGATGTCCTTAGGGAACCCATGCAAATGGACTACAAGCTCTAACAGAAGCTCCTCAGTGTCCTTGGCAGAGGGGAGTCCGGGAAGGGCTACCAGATGAGCAGCCTTGGAGAACCTGTCCACAATGGTGAGGATGGTGGTTTTCCCCCCGAGACTCAGGCAACCCCGTGACAAAATCCAGTGCAATGTGTGACCAGGGACGATGAGGGACTGGTAGAGGATGGAGATCACCAGGTGAGGGAGTGTTGGGTTTTTTTGCCCAGGCGCAGGTGGAACAGGCCAACACGAATTCCTTGGCGTCGTGGGACATGGACAGTCACCAAAACGTTCATTTGAGGAGGGAGAGCGTGTGCGCGACCCCCGGATGGCCGGCCACGGCAGATGAGCGAGCCCATAGAAGATTCAGGTTGGTTAGAAAAACCTCACAGATCCCATCCTTACCGTTTCATTTATCTGGAAGGGCAATCTTGGGAAGCGGAGCTGTGGTTACGGCAGCTGCAGCCAGAGGGGGTGGAGAGACAGCCTGTGAAGTGCTAGGTAGCCCAGCTGAAATCTGCTGCAGGGTCTGTTGCAGGGTGGCGACTTCGGTGCGAAGACCAGCCGTCTCCGCACGTAGAGCCGGCATTTCCTGCATCAACCTCGCAATGTCATTCATTTGTTGGGTTACCATCTTGCACAGCTGTTTCTTCTTCTCTAGGGTCCAGGACACTGACATTCTGTCACGGTGAGGGTCAGAATGAAATGTGAACTGTGCCCAATGTGTAGCGTGGTGGAAGAGCTTAAATGTGAGAGCCACAGAGAAGCCGGTAAGCCACGCAGTTATTCTCAGAACACTCCTAAGGGAGTTAGAGTTCACACCAAGATGAACCCGCGCTCTGAACACACACACTGATAGGTTATAAATAGACTCCGAGGAGTCAGAGTACTCCTCGAACAGTTGCAGGGACACTTGGGCATGATGCCAGCAACTTCAATGTCAGTGTGAAGACTGTCACTTACTTCCTGTTTATATTCCATGATGTGAGTCATCTCCGTGCCTCCTGACATCACGTGATCAGGTGCGTGTGACACAGCATGGATGACATCAGAGAGGTTTTATTTCTTATCCTTGGTTTGTGACTGTTTGCCACAAAACGGAGAAAACTGGCTTACCAGACAAGGCCTAAAGTTAATGCTAATGCTAGCGCCAATGCTAACATTCAGATTTTAGATACAGAAAGGTAAAAAAGCGAGTAGAGCGGCACTCAACCGAGGTGGTACCAGTCAGTGGAAACCCCCATAAGAAAGACACTCGGAAAGCTGTTTGTAAAAGCGTGGAATGCTGACATTTCTAGGGAGGGTGCATCCACAAAGGGAGAGAGTATGAAGCACAGAAGATGTGGGCTGCCAGTCTCTGTTTTAATACGCTATTTTGTTAAAGGACTCCAGAGAATGTTGTTCTATTTTTCACCAGTTTTTAAAGCACTTGTTCTGAATGCACTTTGTTCATGCACTTTGTTCAGAAAATTAAAATATACTTGAATACTTATGAGAGAAGATATTTAGTTGTATAATATTTCAGCTATCTTACTTTTAGGCTATTCACGAGTGGGGCCAAGTAAAATATTTTATTTCAAATTAAATATCATATTGTGCATTGTTTGAATGCTAAATAAATATGTTCATAGTTTTGTAACAGATTCTTTTAATAATTTAATAATAATAATTTCTTTCTGTGTTCGGTTTTCGGCCAAGTGTTTCCCCATTTTCGTTTTTTGGTTTTGGTCCAAAAAAAAATCATTTCGGTGCATTACTAGATTTAACCAAAACTTGTTCTCAGCTATTCTGTGACCTTATTACATACAGAATTACAGCGATAAGCTCTCTCTTTTAAAGAAGCAACTGGCTGTACCTTTATTCTAGTCATCTTTAGAGGCTATTTACACTATATGATAAGTGACTGTTTCGTTTAATTTGGATTCATTAATTTTGATCTACATGACACAATCTAACTATATATACAAGAACCATATAAGATACATATTAAACTGATGTCACATATTATATTAATAAGGTGTTATGACAGTTAAAATGTGTGTCATAGCATCTTAAGACTAGAATGTAAAAATGAGCATGCTGCATACGCTTTCATTACTATTACATCATTCATGAGTTGTTACTGGTAAGGATAATATGATGTGATATGGCACGGCAGCATATCGCCTCTGCTATGACGTGTTTACAGCATGGTTGTGTCAATGTTATGTAGCAGGCTTACCAAGAATTTCTTTCATTACACAATAATTATTCATGAGTTCAAGTGCACAGCATAGTTTTAACATTACACCTAATCCAGCTCATTAAGGACTCCACATTCAGTTGGTATGCTTGATCATGTGGGTTGGATCATAGAATACTTGAAACCCTGCAGTGCTCTGGGTTGCCAGGAGCACGATTAAAAAACAATGAGCTAAAAATGTAGCCTCCATTTATAACTCAGAGTAAGCAGAAGTGTTTTAACTCTTCTGCCCTCCTCTACTAAGTATATCACAGCTTGTGTTAACCTGGACTATTTTTTAAATGAAATATTATTAGGATTGACGATTTCACATCGACACGTGGGTGCGCGGGAAAAACGCAAGCTTATTGAACTCCTTAAACTGAAATGAAGCGGAACATTAGGGACCACTTTAGCTGTGGAAGCCAGAAAGAAAGAGAGGGAATAATGAGCTCTCCTGCGAGTGGAGTCTCCTCATCTGGGCCACGATTTCTGACAACGTGGAGATAAAAACAAAACACACACAGCACGGTGTTAGTGTTTGTGCCGGCGCAAATGAGGACTTTGGCGTGCCATTATTTTTGCAGCGCCGTGCCTGCTGTAATTCCCTAGCACAGGCGAAACAATATGGCGGATTAAGGGGAATGTGGGTCGTCTGTGTGTGTGTGTGTCTTGCAGGCCCTGGTGAACGGAGACAGAATGAGAGAGGCAGTGGAACCTGTGGGTAAATTAACTGTTCAGCCAGTCGTCCTAGTTAGAAATCCGAAACAAAAAGCAACCCCCCCACCACCTCATCGGCACGATAGAACAGGCACGTTATGCAACACACAGCATTGTATGCACTGTTGCCACTCTTTGAATGGGCTCTAATACAAACCTTAACTTCAGAGACAGTGGTTTCAGAGGCGTGAACAATGTACGCTTCGACAAGACGCACGCCATTTCTTCCCCCTACATCCAAAACACAGCTGCAAACATAGGCTGTGAAATGGCAGACTATAAGCTTATGCTGGTGCTAAACATCTTTGGGAAGATTAAGACATGGATGAATGTGCGTAGACACGATGTTTGGTTGATTGTGGCTGTGGTAAAAGAGAGGCATTGATTGGCAATTGTGCTCTGAGACGGAAGCAGTACTGAGGTTTTTTTAGGGTGGCAGTAATCTAATTCTGCTCCTGGATTAGCTTACAGACAAAGCAATCAGGCATAACTGCTATGCTGACTTACTCATTCACAGAGGAAAGTCAGCTACAAAAGATCTGAATACCTATAGTCTCGGGCCTTATGCTTTTCATGAGCATTTCCCAAATACATTGTTGCAGAGTTTTGAAACTCCTACCCAATTTCATCTCTGCTTTCACCCAAACAATCCGCAGAGCTGGGCTGTGTAATGGCTGGGATCTCCATCCCCATCGCCCCCCATCGACTGTTTGTCTAAATGTTTTTACCTGAGCCAGGCTAATTTTTGCTTCGCAGCAGCTCTCTCTCGATTCCGAGCAAGCAGCAACAGCATTAGGATCTGTTTACTGCCCGGCTAGAGGATTCCCTTCCCCACAAGCGTATTGTAAGAGTGCAATGGTCACATAAGGCAAGCTTGTATTGGACCCAGTTCCAAAAGACAAACAGGCGATGGCTTTATCAGAAGGCAGACAGATGTGCTGTGTCATGCCCAGTCTATTGTGCCATTGTGCCCCCGCTGCCCCATCAGTGATTTTGGAGCAACTTGTTCCCAGCCCACACCTAATTATTTCTTTTTTTATTTTCAAGCTGGGCACTTTAGATGCATTTTGTTCCAACAAATGAGAAAAGGGAAAAAGACCTAAATTGCCGGTAGGCGTAAGAAAGCTTTAGCCCTAGTGAAAATGTTAGAGCAAACCTGCTAACAAATAAAAACAAAAGAAATGTAGAGCTATAGAAGCATGGGGTAAAGTATATGTGATATGCTGACTTGAAATTTGAAAATGCACATACACTGATGTGCGTTTGGCCTTTACTATAAATGATGTAAAATTTAAACACAATAAATCAAAGAACTAAATTATGAATGAAACCCACCCCTGAGAACCATATTCATTTAGAGCACTAAGACATGAATAAGACACGAGAATCGTGAATAACTTAAAATTTTACCAAAAACACTCCCACCTGTACATTAATGTGAGGCGCTCAAGTGTAATGAACTACATGGATCCTTTAATATTAATGTCAATACTACCTATACCAACAGGCCATACAGGTATTGGTGGGAAACCAGGATTCAACTAGCTCGAGGCTAATGGACTGCTGCCCTGAACCTTTTTAATAGCCCTGGATCTTAAGAGACCTATAAGACACAACACCTGCAAAAAATGGCACAGCATTGGATGAACTCAGCCCCTGTTGTAGTAGACTTTTCATGATCACTTTAAAAAACGATTTACAACAAAATGGCTAAACATGGCTTTCTGTTAATGTTTACTATGCTGTTCTGAGGGAACAGGATTACTAGCCACCAGACAGATAGTAAAGATAATGTGATCAAAATAGATTTGGGCAGTTAATCCAAGTTTTATTATGCCAGGTAACAATGTTTGGCTCAGTAAGTCTGCAAATAAAAAAGTATATTGAAGCACAGTGCTTATTATCCACTCAAACTGGCTCTTTTTTTCAACTAATGATAAACAGCAAATGTCATGAATTCCCTTTTAGCAAACAGAGGTGTCAGTGTGCTAATGGTGCTAATGATGGGTGTCTACTAACAGACTCAAGGCTGGCATTTGAACAAGCAGCAGCAGCTTTTCAAATGGCAACTACATATAAATGTCTGAAGCTAAACCCCACATCTAACCTTCAAGTGCCTTAGCAAGAACATAAGAGCCACTGCTGCTGCACATGATAGTGTGTATTCTGAGTGGGTTCTATAATTCTGTTAATGTCTATATATTTGAATGACATTGCATTCAAAAACATAGACATTAATATGGAGTTGCCCCCCCACCCTCCATATTCCACCTCACCTTTCTCTCAGGGCTTAAAATCTGTTAAATCTGCTAAACTCTATCGTTTAGCATCATCTGTTTGTTCCCAAGGTGATAACAACTGATGACAATGTTTTGACTGTTCACAAAGTGACCTCTTTCCTGCCAACATGTCCTCATTAAGGTGTTTTCTGTTCATGACAGATGGACTGTATTTAATTGAAAGTAACATGGGAGAAGTCTTGCAAGCTTGGCCTTTTATTGATCAGCAAAACATGCCTTGTGATTCCTGGGATGTAATTGCATTGTGAACTGCATATCACCTAATTCTGTTTAGATAATATGACTGAACACTGTTTTTTTTTCTTTCTCTGTTTGATTTGTCCTCAGCTGAATTGTAGTTGAGAGGTGAAAACAAAAACAATGGACGCTTAGAAACAGCATTAACCTCAAGATTGCTGGGGCAACGCAATACTGAGTAACCACCAGATGATTTTGACACCGAGCACCACCGCTTAGGCTGCAAATTCTTGGGACACTCAGGGGTTTATTTCCACCCCGCCTCCTCCCCCACCAGGTTACATATCTTTTGTTGTTCTCTCTTAGAGAAACCCATTGGGGTGTCACTCTTTTCAGCAAGTGGAGCAGGCTCGAGTTATGGAAACAGTATTTCTAATTTCCGGCTCGAGTGTTGTTAATATTCACCAATGTCGGCGGGTTAATAACTGCATTATCCACTCACACAACGCTCGGGCCTCTTGGCTGGCATGCTCGCCACACTCATTACCCCCTGTTTTACGGTTGACTGGTCTGCTTTTAAAATCTGTGTCAGCGTTCGATGCTCTGGACAGTGCAGTGGCATTTTCAGACTCTTTCATCCAAGTCAAAACTGGACATGGCTGAGAACATGTAGGCCAACTATATTTTGGTTTCTATTTCAGTCATGAAATAGAATAAAAAAAACAAAGCAGGGCTGTGATCACTCATCAGTAATTATCAATAATGGCTGTTGAATCCATTACATGAATTACATGGAATTTACTGTTTTTATCTTTTGGAAATCTGCTTTGCTTCAGCAGTGGGTCGCTCTGTGATTGACTATGGCAGGCTAAATAGGGAAAATGTCCTTACAAAAAGAAAGTTATTGTCAGGTCATTTCACACTGAAGTGATTTCTTACTAATGGAAAATGCTCTGAAGTTGTGCTCTGAAATATATATCTATGTAAATGCATGTACATGTTTTCATGCACACATACATACATGGTCAATGCACACCTACCATGTATCTACAATAGTCCAACATTTTATCAACTACATTTACCATATACACTGATCTGCCATGTCATTAAAATCACTGACAGGTTAAAAAAACAACATTGATTATATAGTTACAATGGCATCTGTCAAGGAGTGGGATGTGCTCAGAATTTGATGTATTGGAAGCAGGAAAAACAGGCAAGCATAAGGATCTGAGCAACTTTGAAAAGGGCCAGACCACTGGGTCAGAGCATCTCCAGAACATCCGGTCTTGTGTGGTGTAGTGGTCCATACCTACCAAAAAGTGGTTTAAGGAAGATAACTGGGAATAGGGTAATGGGTGCCCAAGGCTCACTGATGTGTGAAGGTTAGTCCATGTGGTTCAGTAACACAGAAGAGCTACTGCAGGACAGATTGCTGAAAAAAATTCAGAATTAAACAATCAGCTTTTCATTCTCATGTTTCTCTTACAATCAATTGGCTGTTCTGATTCCTAGCAAGAATTTGTGGTTTACTGGGACAGCTGAAGGTGTCTCATCATCACAGTCCATTTGAAGCTTTTTCATTCAAATCTGCTTTAGCTGCTGCATAATTTTCATAGAAATAATGTTGAATTATAACATCTATGTAAATACATAAATATGCTATACGCATGTAAATACACAGTGAATCATTGGGGGGTGTATGTATACATGCATGTATGTTTGTGTTTGGTTAATGCCTCCGTTTTAAGCATACTATATCTTCAGGCTATGGTAATTCTTATGCATTATGCTTAGCTGGAGCATGAGTGCTGCCCTGACAAGGACAAAGCTGGCTGCTTTCCTTGCTGGGTGGGTAGGGGGTTGGGGGCTGGTGAGAAGTGGGTAGTTGGGGTGGGGGTGAGAACACAGCCAGAGTCACTTATACCCTGGGGGTTCACTTCTGTCTCTAGAAAACTACTGCCACCTTCACAAACTGCAAACCTGGAGCCAGAGTGTATACACACCGAAATAAACAAAGAGCACAGCCTCAAAACAAACATAGACGCTGGAGAGTTGAAGTGCACCTTTTGAGCAGTCACAGTTCATCCTCGTCAGCACCAGAATCCCTCTCCAGATCGTTTGTGGCTGCGTCTAGCCACTTTCCTAGTACACATTATACTTATATGTTACTGAGCAGAAGAAAGAGAAAAAAATGAAATAATTAAATAATAATTAAATAATGGACTGTACACTAACAGCATGGTAGACACGCTCAATCTCTGCACGCCACTGAAGCGATGCTGTGAACAAGATAATTACTGCTTTCATGATTATGTGAAGGTAATTGGCATTTGCATTTAACCTTTAGTCATGTGTGTAATTTCAAAATGGCTATTTCAGACGTCAGTATTCTAACTAGCGGCCAGACATCAAGCCCTGAAAAGTTAAGTAGAATCGCCACAGGGAAAATGTCTTGCACAATGCGTTCAAACGTCAAAACAAAGCCCTCAAAGATATTAATAGGTGGCACACTCGATGTAGGTACCATAACTGATCCTAGCATCAGTTTCCATATTTATTCACTGTACTGCAGTGTTTCTTTCAAAGCTAATATTAGAGCCCTGTACATTTTTAATTTTCATGTTGCATTTTAGCAGGTGCTTTTATCCAAAGCGACTTCCATTCCCTAACTACAGTCTCCCTGGAGCAGCTAATGTTGCTTTCGTCAATGAAAATTATAACTAAATATCATCGTCAACAAACGTATCACATGACTAAAAGAGACGAGACGCAACGTAAATGCTGATCATGTGACGATAACGAAACGAAATATATCCAGTAATATTGTTGACAAATAAGAATGAGACTAAATGTGGTTTACAAAATAAAAACTAAGCTAAAATGTCTCTTCATGTTCGTTGACTAAAACAAGACGAGAGACCAATTGCTGCATGAAAAACAGTTCAGGAAGTGTAAACTAAACAAAATGATGAATGATAAGAGAGCAGTAGCCTATATAACTGTGATTTTGATGTGTTGTTTATACTTGTACTGTATATTATCACCAATTTGACTTCACAAATACATCCACATATGTGAGGTTCATTAATTTATTTCATCCATAGGTACATATATTCATTCATCAATACTGAAAACACATTCCACAGGAGTTGGTGAGGCAGGAATGGCTGGTTGTAAGTACTTGTCTGAATATGCCATTTAAACTTTAAAGCTGCCCTGTTGGATCTTGAATCCATAAACAGGTTCACCAGAATGCTTACAGACTGATGTTGTAGTAACAATGTTATCTCTCACAGAAGTCCTCACAAAAATGTAAAAATTTCTTAGCCTTTTCTGGTTTAAGATGGACTGCAAATCTCTGCATCAATATTACATTTCAGTTTATCTACAAATCACATTCTCAAAGCAGGCTAAGCTCAAACACCAGTAATCCAAAGTCAACTAAAAATCTATTTCTCCAGTCTCACACCTTCACTATGAGCCCATACTGGCCTTCACATTCATTCAAGTATTAGGACTTGCATTGAATTCTTTAATCAAGTTTAGGAAAAAGCAAGTAGACAGTAATGTGCAGAGTGAGAATGCACATTATTTTAGTGCTTTTCTTTTAAATAAATACAAGAAAAGTAATTTGAGAAATTAACATGCATGTCATGGATGCACACATTCCACTTGTATTCATTTCATATGTGGTCATTCATGTGATTCATAATATTTAACATATACTAATTCATAAATCAAATTAAATAATTGTTGGAAGTGGAATTTATTGGAAATCGTGTGAATGTATTTGTTTCCTCACATTCAATTCCAGTTCCATTTCCTTTCAGCTGCATGACAATTTAATTCCAGTTCTAGGTCCAGGAAATAAACAGGAATTCATCTTGCATTCTCAATTCAATTCATGAATCGTCCTTTTTATCTGTTCACAGTTAGCAAATAAAAGAACTAATAATGAAAATATTGCACCATATAAAAGACAGAATGCACTGTTTTGCTCCTAATTCAGAAAGCAATCCAAGCTGAAACGCTGTAAGCTGAAAAGGCGAACATATACAACATCACAGGAAAATAATTAAGGAAAGAATTTAAAATAAGTTGTTGATCATCTTGGACTGGTGCAATTTGTTTTCTTGTGGCATGGACTCTTTAACTTTCACTACAGTGATCAGACCAAATGAACTCAAAGGAAGTAGAGTTTGAGGTTCACATATTTAATAAACACATCATTCCTCTTTCTGTAGTGCAAATGACTAAGTTGGCTCATTCCTGTCAAATTCAGTGGGGACCTGTCCCAGGTCCAGATGTCACTGTCCAACTTCAGACTATACTGACCCTAAACTAGATTGTCTATCAAAATGAAACCATTTAGAAATGGTCTTTACACTGCCACAGAAAGACAGACTGACATTTGAACCGCTTGCTGCTTGACAGCTGCTGCAGCCGTCTCCCATGACATTGCCTATCACTTGTTTTTTTTTCATTCTCTCAATTTCTCTTAATGTTTCATGAGATGAAGTTTTCAGCTAATCTGACACATTGATCTGGCTGACACACTTTGTTGGCAAGCCAAGGTAACGTCACATGATGTGGACAACATATATTGTAGTAATATCACTACAATACATAAAACATTGCACTCAGGACACTTTAAACTCAGTGATACCTGTATCAGCTGTATTGTCTATGCAGCAATACAGTAATCCCCCGTTTTTCCGCTTTTCGTGGGGGTTACATTCCAAGAGCACCCGCATATAGTGAAAAACCACACTCTGTTTTGGTAAAAAAATTGCCTCTCGAATTATGCCCCCCAAATATGCTCCCAGAATACTTTAATAAAATTTTTAAATCTGTTTAATGTAGTACCCTTAAGAGGTAAACCCATATTCGCCTCTTATAATTTAAATTCCCTGCCGGAAATATGCAGTACAAAAGTATTGGGACACTACGGCTTTTGAAGAATAATATCTGATCTACTCAGGCTAAAAATACAAATGAGGGCACGTTGAAAAGGTCTACTGGAGATCTACTGAACTGTGAGTGCTTTGCAACTCGGAATGTTGTAGGACAAAAGTATTGGTACACCGCAGTGAGGTGAACGGGTCCCCTTGTGTGAAAACATCCAGAAAAAATACATTTATTGGCACAAAAAAGACGGAGGATATTTGCAGTTTCTGCGTTATTGTGGGGATTTCAACGTGAAACTATGAGTTCGGTTCTCAAAAAAATATGCATGTGACTGAATCTGCGACTCCTGATCTGCATAAAAATGGGGGATTACTGTGTATATTGCTACATATTGCTACATAGACAATACAGGTGATACAGAGTTTAAAGTGTCCTGGCAATAAATTTTTGAGAGATTTACTGGACCTCTTCAAAGCAAAACAGAACATTTAACCACTGGCTTTATCACTAAGCATCTGGTGGCCTACTGGTTAGGGATTTGCCCCTGCAATCAGATGGTTGCGGGGGTAGCATCCCAAGACTGCTAGAGGCACGACTGAAATGCCCTTGAGCAGCTGCTTCCTGCTGCTGGCTGCCCACTTCTTTGCTTGGTAAATGGGTTAAATGCAGAGAAAGAATTTCACATTGTCCACATGGTGTGGTGTGCTGTGGTGTGTTCGTGCATGACTGTAAAGGACCACTTTACTTTTAATGTCGTGATGATCTGCGGTCAGGAGCCTAGGAGTGGGTGTGGGTGCTCTGGGTGTGTAGGATACTCACTCACTCCTCCCACTCAGCTCAGTCTCGGCTGATGTAACAGAGCAAGTGAGGTCCTCTAGGTTTATTGAGCTATGGCGATGTGTTGGTGACATTTCTAAAGAAGGGTCAGAACTGTATTTTTAAGATAAGATAAGACAAGATAAGTGAGAAATTTCTGTTTTGAGGAGGCATGTGATAAACTTCTACCTTCCAGTGTTTTTAGAACTGTCTGATTGGTAAATCAGTTTTTTTTCCATAACACAGGTCAACAGGTCAAAATCATCAGAGATAAGTTTATGTGGGTTTTGTTGTGTTTTCCATGCTGACTTCAAATCTGTGTTTAGTTTTGTGAGTTTTTGTGGAGTTTTGTGATGAGGCAAGTATTATATTACATGATAGTTGGTATAATGATCATATAATAATCATATGCGGAGTGTTTTTGAAGAAACAGTGGTGGCTGACTGACACTGATCATTATATCTATGCCACAGTGCGTCTGTCTGACTTTGCACTGAAAATATTGAAACAGTTACTTGATTGGTGCTGTAGTTGAATAAAAACCACATGCAAGTCTATTACAAATCTAATATTACTCATAATTCAAAAGGTTGACTGAAAAAACTGAAAACAAAGTGTGTTGTGGTTTCTGATGATTACAAAAAATGTTTGCCTGTGTTATTTGAAAACACTCTCTGACACTGTGTAAAAAAGTCATGATGAACTGGACAATAGAAACAGAGCAAAATCAAGAAAGATGCAAGGGTTTCATGTTAATTCTGAACTGAATTTTCATTTGAAAAAAGCAAGCCATCTTTTTCCATTATTTTGGTTCTATGAACATTTGTAATGAGGCATCTCCATTACCCACATCATAACCAATGCTCAAAGTGCGAAACACATAGTTCCTTCCTGTTACCCAAGAAAAACAGAACTGATATTTAGACTGCCTTACTCAGAGAATTTTAAAGGCCATTGATAAGTGCAAGCATCCTAATCAGCGGCAGGTTCAGAGAGACCCCATTGTTTCGTTCACCATGTCAATTACACATTCTAATTACGGCTTTCATGATCTCAATGAAAGTGATTATGTAGTGTAATTATTCTAAATGCAATTAGGACTGGTGTCGTAATAAAAGGTCAGATGACATTAGGCGAAGAGCTCTGGAGTATACCATCCAATGTGTGACATTCTGGAAAGCACAACTCTGACACAAGCTACTGTGGCAAAAACAGAGAGAAAGAAAGAGAGAGAGAGCAAAATAGCCTGGCCTTTTCCCTTTTCATCATGCATTGGTCCATGTTAAGAATTAATCATTGCAATTACAGAGGTTATGTTCATTCACGTATGAATGTAAGAATTGGCGAATTCCTGCAGAGTGTCCTCATACCCTGTAAGACTCATTCGTTTTCCTTCCGTCTGCATGGAAGTCAGCATCACTCTAATGACGGCTAGACTAGGACCACAGAAATAAAATTCCTTCTTTCTGTTTAACAAGACAAGGCAGACCTACTTTGACCAGACTGTGGATGCGGCCTGTGGGTAACATTGTCCACAAACCGTTCTTTCAAGCCATTCTTGAAAGCAATTAATTTGTTTAACTAACTGTGATTAAGCAATTACTGGGAGAGTAGTGGTCGCTCTTTATCACAGCAAGCTGTAATGTTGCATTCAGTTTTGAAGTATTGTGTACTGTATCCTTAATGATTCAATAATAGTGTGCATTTTTTAAAATTATTTGTTTGACCCCAAACAAACCTTGATAAGCAAGCCAACTTGAATTTGACTAATACAATTCAGTATCCCAAGGACAGATATTGTTGCTTTAAAATTACACTTACACAAGAGGTCATCTAAATAATTACAAGGGTGCTAATACTTTCAGAGAAAGTACACCCCTGGACAGAAAAGAACAAGCTCAGCTCAACAAGCAACATACCAGCAAACAAAAACATGTTTAATATTAAAGTTACATGCAACTCTAAGCACCCCTATTTCACATTCACCAAGCAACACTAGTGGTTTGTTATAGAAGAACCAAATGGAGCTCAAGTTTGTGGTTTTGGAGCTTGTAAAGAAAACATCTTAAATACACTACATGGACAAAAGTATTTGGATACTCCTTTTAATTATTGAATTACTCTTATACCAAAACATTTTGTGAACACAGTTTGGGGAAGTACCTTTTCTATTCCAGCATGACTGTACACGAGTGCACAAAGCAAGCTCCATAAAGACATGGCTGGATAAGTTCGATGTGGAAAGAGAGTCCTGACCTCAACCCCATTCAACACCTTTGGGGTGAACTGGAATGGAGATTGTGAGCCTGACCTTCTCGTCCAACATCAGTGCCTGAACCTCATAAATGCTCTACAGATTTAATGCCCTTGAATTCGCACAGAAACTCTCCAACATCTTGTGGAAAGCCTTCCAAAAAGAATGAAAGGCATTACAGCTGCAAAGGGGGTCCTACTCCGTATTAAAGTCTTTAGTCCATGTTTGTGTAATAGCCAGGAGTCCCAATACTTTTGTCCTTATAGTGTACAAGGTCTCTCCCTCCATGGAATACTATGTAAGACAGAGTGGTCATCCTGTTGTCAGCACTTCTCTTTCACACGGTAAGTTCACCCACACTGCAAGTTCGCTATATATACGTGACTCACCACATTTGACAGGCAAAAACATGTAGATCATTTTGATTTGACAGCTGTGTGAATATTGGACTTTAAGAGCACCAATTACAATGAAAGATAAAGAACCTCTGGATAGTACAGAATGTACATTTCATTAAAATTATTACAAATTATAAAGGGAAGAATGCAGAGTAAGGTTTACTCTACATTACAACCACTAGGTTATAATCTTGTAATACATGTATTTAGGTAAATGTAATGAAGTAAATGTGGTGTAATACTGTCTGCTATACATTTAATAAAAAAAATGTGTTGGCAAAGTCTTGTTTAGCAGCAGATAGTTTTCAAGTACCTCATAACCAGGACTGAGCTGTCATCAGGCATGTGCACAGATAAACCCTAGAGGGGTGGGTGGGCTTGAGCTTCTGACCTTTCATCCTCAGACTGTCCAAGTGCCCCCATGGACATCATGTATAATAATTGTATTTTATATTGCCCCTAGGAACCCAACAGGGCAAAAATACATGTCTGGAGTTTCTCATCTCTGGCTGCATCACTATCTAAGATCTGCTTCAGTGATGCACAACAAGCTCAGCCTCAGGAATATAGCTGGTAGGTCTTTTTGAGCATACTGGGCTCCATGGGTTTCACTGGTCTTCATCACCTTCTCTGGAACAGTACCAGCTGTCTGTGTATATTTCACATCATTCAACTCTGATCTGTCATGGGTGCTTGCAGCCCCCACAGCACTGGAGGGATCATTAAGTACTTAGACAAGGCTTTTACACCACAGAGAGTTCTATGTATACCGTTTTGTGTCACTATGGTTTCATTTTGAAACAACTTTTAAAACAGCAGCAATTAAAATCATGTTATTACTTGAATTATCTACTTCAAGGGGCACTCTCTAACCATTGCTACATTTCTTGTAAAGATGCTTACTTACTCCCTACAGTGGTGCCACAGGAAATGGGAGTAATTTTTGAAAAAGCCTGGATAGTGGCCCACTCAAACTATATCAATAGTCGGCCATGCAACATGAAAGGCATCTTAAAATGAGCAAGCAATTGGCTGTTATTCCTCACAAAAAAAAGGTTTTTATTTAAACTCAACACTTTATTAGTTCAAAACTTAAAACTTTTGGCTTATTGGCTCCAGAACTAAGCCCATTTAATCAACCTTTCTGGGAAACATTTATGATGTACATTGT
>JBBJLR010000153.1:6997024-7010074 GCA_037577145.1 Brachypetersius gabonensis
AAGTTAAGCAACAAAAAGTTCTAAAGAATGAGGCTTGGTTTGTTTTCATTTATTTTAAATAAACAGCAGTGTATTAATCAAGGAACACACATTCTTGCTTATATTTTCATGTATATGTAAGGCAGCAGAAGTGTTACGCTAGTAGGTGGCAATATTGCACTGCACTACGACCCAGGTTTATGATTTATTTGCACTTTTTGGTCCCTCTATGATTCCGTATTACTTCAATCACGTCCTCTACGTCATACCATGTATTCTCCAAAAGACATCATGTACCGAACCGTGACCCATGTACCGTGACGGTTCGGTACTAATACATGTACCGTTACAGCCCTAATTATTATATAATATTATTACCAACTATCATGCAATATATAACTAACTTCACAAAAAATGTATGTGCTAGAGAAACTAAGCACAGATTTTAAATCAGCATGACAAACATGCAAAACCCATCATCTCTGATGATTTAACCTGTTGACCTGTGTAATCCCCATTCCCCTAAGAAATGATATGGTTTGCTCTCAGGCCTAACAATCACACACTCTTTCTGTTCATTGCTGGGATGTTAAAGTATCGATTGGGTTATTTTTTAAGTAATATTGAAATTGTCAAAGAATGTGCATCAAAATATCCATTATTATTGAAAAGGAGCTCCCGCCCCCAACTAAGATTTAATCAGTTTTCTTATTGTCCACAACTGATCATATCCCTTTGTTTTCCACATAAGCCTGGTGAAATGATTTGAAAGCCTGCAGCCTTACTGATTCAGCCAAGCGCACCTCCCTGGTGGACCAAACGGAGGTTTGCGAATCCATATGCAAAATGAGAAGCTGCTCCAACTGATTAGTTTTCAGCTGTTGCCGAGGAAGACAATCTTTCCTGTCTATTGGCGAGATTAGTTGTGATCTTTCATTGTAAACATTGCCATCAGCACGTCATCTGGCTAACAGCAGTACTTATCAGTCTCAAGCCTGCACTCCATGTGAACAGTCCCTGGTGTCTTTGGAAACAAAATGATTCCATGTGTATGAGAAAGTTCTCAAACCAAGTGAAAATGACACTCAATAATGGAGAAAGTCTAATAAAGGAACAGCACATGGTGCTTTCCGTTAAAAATAGGCTTCCAAGAGTATGACTACAACTTTCTTCTGAAAATGTGATAAAGTACAATGCAGAAAACTGCAAATGCTAGATCTCAAAGTTTATGTATCACTCTGTGGTGGGTCTCATGCCCATCTTAGGAACTCTAGGCAGCATTTCTCTTGGGGAAAAAATGGATGAAAAAAGCACTGCTGTCATGCTCTGCGGTAAAAAAAAATCATACTTGGCCCACCATACATTTATGCTTGTGGGAAATTCTGAAGTTCTGCAGAAAGGTTCTGCAAGGCTTTATTTGTAATTATTTGGATTTTATTTGTAAAATCCAGTCTTAAATACAGTCTCATGTACTGCTTTCAAGAAATTGCTACATTTAACAACAAAAGTGTTCCATAGGGTGAGCCCTATGTAGAACTCTTTCTGAAACAGAACCAAAAAGGTAATTTAAATGTACTTTAGTAAAAACAAAGGCTCCGTATAGAACAAAAGGTATTTAATAGAAAGGATACTGTTAACCATGGTGCCTCACCATGATGAAAAAACCTATGCGTGTATTTTATCATTAACGTTTTATATCATCTGTAAAGAAAACATTATTAGCTTGCATTAGCTTGTTGCTCTGTTCATATTTTGTAATCTGGGAATTCAGTGATATTCCAGTGAAATGTATGTATAACCAAAGGTATCTGATCTAAAACTTCATTTCAGGGCACAATGCTGTACTACAACACCATTCATTTTCCTTTTAAAGAAAACCAGCTCAGATCCGGAATTCCTAATTTGGGGGTGATGACACAACTTTACAAAACAAATGTAAGTAAATTAGTCAAAACAAGCCTGAAGCAACAGTGTGTTTTGCTGTTTTAACTACACACCACCTGAACTGTCATACATTTCATGTGGAAGAAATAAAATTAACAGAACAATTAGTATTTCAATACTACAACTTCCATAATACCTTTAAGAAATGTCCTGTTTATTGCTTTCAACTCCAGATGTGAGTGAAGATAAAAGATAAAAGACCTGGAGAATCGAACAGTATCCGAGTAAGGATCACTTCAATGTTGGCACCGAGATTTGCTCAATGACAAAAAACATAAATCTCATTTATTTGTGGGCAGCATTTCACCTTGCCTTTGGCCCAAAGTGCCAAAGTTGCTTAATCCAGAAGCCCTTTAAAATACAGCGTGGGACAAAAAGAAATGGTAGTGATCATTCTTTTCTTTTTTTTTTGGTTTACAATTTTTGGGGGCAGTTTGACCCACGGCTTATTGGTGGGATAAGAATGGATGTCTTGAGAGCTTGTGAACCATTCCCCTGAAAGTCAGCCTGAAATTACACCAGTCCCTTTTATATATGGAGGAGTTTTGCACGTATATATATGGCTTAGATTGAACAATGGTCAATCTCTCCTTGGCCGGAGAGTCAATGCCTTAAGCACAGGGGATCTCAATAAAGGAAAAGGGCTGAGTAAAGTGAGGACATCATTGTCTTTTTATTGTCCTCACAACACAGGGATCTGGTGGGGGAATATTACCACATATCTTCCCTGACAAGTTGCAGAGGAAAAAAACATGACAAAGAAGCCCAGAATTGATTTTGCACAGAATGCTAAAATAAACAAGGCCATATTTCGCAGAAGGGGCCTAATAATGCCTACACTGTGAAATCCCCCAAATCCACCCGTGCTCTTTTGCCGAGTGAAGAACACAAGTGCGTAAACAAAGATGATTGCTCTTGCTATGGTCAAAATGGAAATCCAAATTGCCCATAAATAGGCAAAGTCAGAAAGGTTGCAATCTATTTACTTATGGACTTTGAACTCCTACTGCTGGGTAAATTATACAGCCACTGTAAGAATGTGTGAAGAAAAGTCAGTACTGTCATGATTCATAGACTCAGTTTGAATTAAACATCATTTAATTGATTAATATTTACTTTCTCAGTGAATTGCCAGTGATTAGGTGATAATTTGCACAGCAATAATATAGTTAATCATTCTACTGATTTCTCTCTATGTAAACACTTGGTTCCTCATAGCAAGCCTATTTTTTAACCTACATTCTCAGTAGAAAGAAAAATATAGTTTAAGACTATGGTTAATTCTTGCCTAGGAGTCTCATGACTGTTTATTTTTTTTCAATGAATCTGTAAAAGTTTATGCATGGCTTGTGTAGTTGCATGAAAATTGTAATTGAACCTTTTTAAAAACATTTATTTTAATTGATTATTTGTTTAAATAATTAGAAGCTTGTTTGATTACTAATATAATCAGTAATCTCAGATCTAAGAAAGGCATGGATGGTGGTTATCTTCTGTGTTTTAAAGGTCCCATGACATGAAAATTTCACGACTGTCAATGCGATCGTGTGAGAGACCACTTTTTCCTGTAGCGACATCATGGCTTGCAAACAAGTGAAGCACTGATGTACAAATGATCACAACTATATACAACTCTCTGAAGAATCAGTGGGTTAATTTTATTTTTTCTGGAAATGCGACGACACAACTTCCTAAAGTTTTGTATGTCTGCGCCAAACATTTCGCCGACCACGATTTCCTCAACTTGGGGCAATACAGAGCTGGTCTTGCTGAATGGTTGAAAATTAAGTCTGGTTCAGTACAAATTCTCCATGGCTCAGCTACAAACTATGGACAAGTAAGTCAACTTAACACTATATAATTTTGTTGCCTTGCTGTATATTTTTACCTAGCTTTTTACCCTTAGAATGTGAATGTAACATTAACTCTGCAGCTAACAGCTAACAGCCCAGTTAGCAGGCTACTGTCGCAAATGTAAAGGTAGAGAGTATCTGGTATGTGTGTGAGTGGTGTGCGAATACAAACAATAACTTGAGTTAATTAATTTCTTTGTTATTTGAATAACCGTGCTGCTGTTATGGCGCACGACATCTGCCTTTCCCCTCATTGAAATGACTATGAGTGAGCGCCTCTGCAAACCAGGGTGATCAGGTGAGCTGATTTTGGTATAATGATATATATAATTATATTATATATAATTATATAAACTTCTTGGTATAATGTATTGCAAATGAAGCAAATAATCAATAATGCTCTTTTAATCACAGAAATATAACAGGCTAACATAATTCTTTTCATTTAAACAGACCTGTATTGCTGTCACGGTAGGCTCCGTGAGCATGCGGGGAAAACATAAGGAACCAGAATAGAAAGTCATGGTCGGGGAAAAACGGGGTTTATTTATAAAGGGACAACCAAAACAGAGGCGCGATGGCCAAAAACAGGGAGAACAGAAATGCACTTTACATTTCTAACCAGACACGGCGCAAAGATTAAATACAGGGGAGAGACAGAGACCAAACCAATCAGACAACACATGTTAACACCAACAGGAAACAGGTGATGGGGAGAATCAGACGGACAATTAACACATGACAGGAACACGTGACTAAACACACAGACGGAACACAGGGGACCCCTAGTGGGTCTACAAGTGAACTACAAGACAGAAGACAGAGCAGAAGGGAAATCAGGAGGCAACCGAGAGCCAAGGAGGGAAGACAGAAGGGGACCGAGAGGCAGGAGGGAAGTCAGGAGACACACCGAGGGACCAAGGAGGGACCGAGGAGACATCAGAAGGGAAACAGAGGGACCGAGGAGACATCATAAGGGAAACAGAGGGACCGAGGAGACATCAGAAGGGAAACAGAGGGACCGAGGAGACATCAGAAGGGAACAGGAAGGAACCAGGAGACACGGAGGGAGGACAGGAGGGAACAGAGAGCCAAGGAGGGAGGACAGGAGGGAACAGAGAGCCAAGGAGGGAAGACAGGAGGGAACAGAGAGCCAAGGGGGAAGTCTGGAGGGGACCGAGGAGGGAACTGGGGACCGAGGAAGGAAAGAGGAGGGAGCTAGGGGACCGAGGAGGGAACGAGGAGGACACTAGGGGACCGAGGAGGACACTAGGGGACCGAGGAGGGAACGAGAAGGACACTAGGGGACCGAGGAGGGAACGAGGAGGATATCAGGAGGGAACCAGGAGACATTGAGTCCCTTGGAGGACACAGAGGGACATTAGGAGGGCACTCAGGAAACTGGGGTGACAATGGGGACATCTGGTGGGCAAACAGGGGAACAGCAGACAGGAACATAGGGAAAACAGAACACAATAACCATTACAGAAACCAACACATGAACATGAAACCGAATATAAGAACATAAATGCGGCCCTAGGCCTCATCGCCATAAAGGCGGAACCAGTATATAACAGAACTAAACAGAAGAACAAACAACCAAACCCAAAACAGTCCAGAAAGAAACAGAAACAGAAAAGAAACCGAAAGGAAACAGAAAACCCCGGGCACGTGACGAACACAAAATAGAAAAAAACGGCACGTGACCGGGAACCAGGGCCTAAATCCGTCCGAGCCCGTTACAATTGCATTCATTTGCTTGATCTTGGTGTGCTGTTTTAGCTATTTTAGTTCGTATCCAGCTAGTTGGTGTAGTTTTTTTTTTTATCTCTTTATAATAATTCATGATACTAATGTAAAATCACAAAACTGACTCTTGTTTTGACCCTTGTTTAACAAGCTAAACTGATAAACTAAAAGTATGTATATGTTTATATTTCGTAAATCAAATGGCAAAAAAGAAATTCTATCTATGTTATTCTTATAACTTGAGCAAAATATTTGCATAATCTCCTGCTAGTGGCGGAGCCATTTATAACACAGCTCAAATGTACAACAAACAAAAATGTAGGAGCACACAAAAACTACATTAAAGCAAGGTGATGGCGTTGTACCTCATCCATCAAAATGCCCAAAAGTTCCATGCAATCATTAGGGACAGATAACTATAAAGAGCCTGAAAAATTGTGAGGTAGACCAGTATCTTCACACAAATAATGCTGGGTGGGTTTTAGTGAGGATAGAAGACAATGCATTCTAAAAGCAGAGCTTTAAGAGTCCAGAGCATCACTCCTGAGTGGTCCCAACAGAGATAGGAAAAGTTCAAAACAAACCCTAGTTTGTTTAATGTTGAGTTCTACTGCCACAGCTCACAAACTGAACATTTTACTTTACGGGCAATGACAGGTTTTTGATGCTGATCGTTCTTCTGAGTCTGAGCAAATGGGCAGCAGTGTAAAATGTATTATTGAAAAGTTGTTTAAGGTGTATGTTTTTTCAGAGATATATCTACCACATGTAGAGACAAAGATGGCAGTCCTCTGTGCGTTTTTCCTGTCTGATTAGCCAACTGTGGTATGAACAAGCCTGTGCTGGATGTGTTTGAGTGCATGGAACGCTTAAGTGAACTAGAAACACACCTGTTAATCTCAAGGATAGCATGTATTCTATCATACGGTTTTGCATTATATTGCATAGCAATGTGTCTTGATGCCATTCTCTCTGTTCTGCTGATGCAGTTCCAGTTGTATGTTAAATACAGTCATGTAAAGCTTGTAAATGGCAAAAAAAAAAGTTTCTTATTTTTTTAATGCAGTTTCATAGCAGTTCCTAAGCTGAATCCTTTTAGTAAATTACTGATAATGTGAGTGAGCCTATTAGTCTTCCAGTGACTTCACCATCCCTCCTTGGTGAGAACAAAATATAGTCCAATAATGGGGAATATAATGTTAAAAATAGCTTGTTAGCAGCAAACTAATGATGTTCAACTGACAATTCTTTATTTAGCTGGTTTTAGAGACAAGGATTTTTACAATAATGCCTTGCTGTTTGATGCAGTGAAAGAAGGAGGCACCGGAACAGAAGGATTCAGAAGAATGACGTAAGCTCACAACTACATACTCTCCACTGAAAATGATCAAAAATCCTACAGACATCATGTGAACTTTACAAAACATGTGCATGCATTTTAGCATTTAGACCTTTAGAGATCTGTTTAATCAGTATTAGTATCAGTATTATCTAACAGAATGTCTTTGCATCTAAAAGATGAAATCTGACTGTGGAGTTTGTCTTTAAAGCTTTAAACATGTAGTCGATGTCTGTCCTAATGTGCCAGTTGTGTCAATTTATTACTCACGGGCATTTCCATCTTCTGCCCTATCAGTGACAGAATATCGAGGTTCCAGGAAATTGCAAGCCCTCAGGAAATCCTCAATACACTGTACTCCAGCCCCATGTTTTATTCCCTCCTGGTTTTAGATTCATAGCTGCTGTAGTTGATCAATTTCAATTTCGGCTCCACCTCACAGCTAATCTGAGAGATCTTTTATTGCTTTTTTTCCCAAGGTTTTACACCATCACCGCCTCTTCTAGAAACCATGACAGACCATTCTATTATCACCCCCACTCCCCCACGCCCCTCCACCATCATTTGCCGTCCATCAGACAGAAAGTCAAGCAGCTGCTATAAATGTGTCTGAAAATGATCCCCCAGGACTGCTCAAGGCTCTAAATAAATTTTAATTACGAGACTTGTCTTAGTTTCTTCATCTGTTCAGATTCTTGTTGTGGGCTACATGCAGGAAAAAAAAAACAGTTGATGTACGATGACTAAGTGGACTTGCACAGGTGAAGAAGTTTCAAGGAAAAACAACGGTAACATCATGACGTAATGACCTGTCTACATTATTATCCTGAAAATGATCTCTGAGGTATTCTAAGGGATTTTTCTTTTTTACAACCTTCCTTACTCAAAATTTTGCTTCTTCAAAGAGAGCTTATGGCCTGTGGAGAGAGGTACTCTTATATAGCCCATCTACTCCCCATCCCTCAAATGAGGTGACTTCAATTTTGGGTCTGGTAGAATGAATAACCGAGGCAGAAAGATATATTCTGGCTGCACTGGAGTCTGCATTGAGACATGATTCTCATACAGATAGCCTGTGCCAAATAACAGCGAGGGCATCCGTTCAGCATGTGTGTGCAAACATGCAGATGCCACGAATTGCACAACATTAAAAGTGCGGCTTTGTGTATTCTCCTCCCACCAGCTTAATTCATTTGTGATAAAAGCATACATGATATGTTTGATTTCAAATAGAAACAGTCTGTTGTCATGGGAACTGGGAGCACCCAATTAAAAAATAAATAGCTTGCAGTATTAAGATTTCACACTTACGTAAGGCGTGTATGCGAGACTTCCAGCAACACAGATCAAATCTTGCCTCTCATGTGTCCTGTTTTACTGCACCCTCCTCATAGCCTCAGGGAGTGCATAGTGTTATTTGTGCAACAACAGTTTAAAACAACAATGCATGACTATGTCAATGAGTCGTATGAGTTATGTGGGCCATCCCCTTCCCAACACTGGGGCAACTTTTTTCTTTTTAACAATCTGCACTCAGCTGCACAATACAGCACTTATGGCTCTTTTGCACATAAGCTCAGGGCATGCCCAAGGCTTAATGACATAGGAAAAGTCTCGAGCCTCCTTTTCTTCTACATTAGCAGAGTCACTGAATTCTACAGTTACTCACATTAGGAATAAGTGCTAAAAGCAGCTTTATACCCCAGTTGGCTACAACATTAAAACTGCTAACAGTTGAAGTGAATAACACTGTGTATCTCATGACAGGGGCACCTTCAAGGAATGGTATTAGCACTATATGGACAAAAGTACTGGGACCATTCCACCCACAGGGGCTTTAATGACATTGCATTCAAATACAGAGAATTTGAGACTTGCAGATGGTCCCTCTTTTGCAGGTATACCAGCTTCCACAAGCTTTTGGAGTGTTTCTGTGGGAATTTGTGGCCATTCATTTTGTAGAGCCGGGGTTCTTAAAGTTTATATTCAATGGTTCAAATCTAAATTCTAGATTAGATCGAAGGTGCGGGACGACAAGTGATAAGCAAATCCCTTTTAATAAATTTCCTCACAACATACAACCAAAATTAATGGTGCTGTTTGCTTATAATTGTTTGCTTGTGAACCCAATCCACTCTCATGTTTGACAGAAAGGTGTAATGTGCACTGTAGTTTTATGAAAAGATTTAACAATAATTTTGATTATTTTAATGACTTTTATGCCTCAACAAATAAAGTGCCTTTGTTTAAAGTGCAACAGAACAAGACACTGAAACATCAAAATGAATGAGGTAAAAATTAGATGTCCTGAAAAAGTTAAAATACCTAGCATGAATGCCTGTTAGTTGACTTGCTAATGTGGATGCCAAGCCTGAGAATTGAAGTGTGCCAAAGTTGTGTCATACGTGCGCAGACTGACAGCATTACTTCAGTTAATCTCAGGCAAGGGATGCTGTAAAAATCTAAAACATATTAAATTATGTTATATTTTACAAAACCAACAATTTATTGAAACTTACACTTAACTGCATTGTGTCAGTGCATTCCAAATATGATGTGTAGGTCTGAAATGAATTACAGAGAATTGCTGCTCTAGGGCATTTATGAGGTTCAGGCACTGATGTTGGACGAGAAGGTCTGGCTCGCAATCTCCATTCCAGTTCATCCCAAAGGTGCTGAATGGTGTTGAGGTCAGGGTCTGTGCGGACCAGTCAAGTTCTCTCATGTCAAACTCATCCAGCCATGTCTGTATGGAGTTTGCTTTGTGCACTGGGACACAGTCATGCTGGAATAGAAAAGGTTCTTCCCCAAACTGTGTCCACAAAGTTGGAAGCATGGCGTTGTCCAAAATGTCTTGGTGTGCTGAAACGTTAAGCCCTTCACTGGTTCCAAAACTTTTGTCCACATCATGTATTAGGAAGCAACTGATCAGTCATTTCTTGAAGTTGATGTGTTGGAAGCAGGAAAAATAAGGAATAAACAACAACAATTGTTAAGTGGTTAGTGGTTATTACTATCTTTTAAAAATAGATTGACCTTAGTCCACCCACTGAGAAACCAGGCAAAAGGGTGAATGGACAGTGAAGGATTGTGCTTTTTATTTTATTGCTTAGCTTAACATAGTTTAAACTTTCACTGATAATGTACTACTGGTTTTGCCATTGTGTAACACAGAAAACCGCCTACTGTTTAAGATGCATATTTAGACTTGAATGTCAGTGTGACTGAGAAGAAACTTAAACCTGTGTCTGATACCATTGCTCTGGTAAAGCAAAAATCTCCAAAGACATTTTCCTAGACAAATGTCAGAGACTGGAATATCATGCGAACAAATCTTACCGTGTCTGGTATGATGCTATTTGATGCACCCACATATGTGAATAATCATCCTGAATATACAATACAATGCAGAACTCATAATTAAAGTTTACTTATTAGTCCTTGATCATGTTAATTCTCCTGCAATGTAGAGGAGTAGAAGAGTTTCCAAAATGTGATTACTGGGACTCCCATTTATGGAAGAATAAAAAGAAGATAAATTTTGTGCAAAGTTATAGTCATTTAACTGCAGCTTTGAGATTTACAGTGACATTGCAACTCTTTCTATTATTCAGAAAAACTGTGAGAACAGCATGCCAATGTGATACCCATACATATCAGTGCTCTGGTAACATGCCTCAGCTTTCAACACCTGCCTTGCTCCAGTAAACTCCAGCGAAACAGACAAGGAAAGCATTTCAAATCAACAGAATTGATTCAGCTAATTAAGCAATAATCATTTTGATAGTGTGGCAATTAGCTGGCAACCAGCAAAAGTACACCCTGAGTAGCCAGATACTTAAACAAACAAGGTTCTTCAGCTAACCCTGAAGGACGGTTTTCCCCAGTGTCGGATCTGAAGTACCCCTCTATAGCACAGTTAGGCTTTAGTGCATTCACCGCTCCAGCACACCTGGTTCTACTCATCAGCTAATTACAGGCCCTTTATCTGTTGAATCAAGTGTTAAACTGCAGAGAGGACTATGCAGTGGGACACTGAAGGACTAGGCTTGGAGTATTTTATTATTTTATTTCTAAGTACAGTTCTAGGATCATCAAAACATTGGTCTAGTTTCTAGACCAATGTTTTGCTCCATCGTTTGCTACTTTTACAGCTCAGAACTTTGTACAACATAAGGTTCTGAACAGAAAATAACAGATAGAAACATGCACAAATTATTCAGATTATTCAGCTTGTCTGTGCCCTGCGATGCTTTGGAGACCAGTCCAGGGTTTTTCTCTGCCTTTTGCTCTATGACTTCTGGGAAAGGCCCCAGCACCCCTCGTGGCTCTAGATTAGCTGTATAGATAATGGTTGAACTTTCCTACTTGAGCAAAATCACTACTACATGTCATCAAATGTCTTGAACAAATGTACACAGTATGAACAAATAGCCTATTAGTATGACCAGTGTAACAGCTAAACAGACTATAGAACACAAAAATGAGAACACAAAAAATTCACCTAATACTTAAAACAGACATTCACAATTCAGTCTTAAGCTACCATCTAACTGTAAACCAGGGATGCCCAGATTTGTTTCTGCAGGGCCTGTACGTGCACAGTGTTCTAAAATAGGAAAAGTGTGTCTGGTACTGGAGTTACACTGCCCTGCACATTTTAGTGCTTTCCCTGCTTTAAGACACTCATTACAAGTCAGTATAGGCTTATTAATGAGCTGATTAATTGGATCCGGAGTGTGTGGGGTTGGGAGTAGTGTAAGCACTCAAATGTGCTGGGCAGTGCTCCTTTAGGACCAGGGTTATGCCGGGTCAGTGCTGTTTCTACCTGTATGCAAACTATACATACAGCCTCAAATTTCCTTAACTAAGGAAAAAAGATTTAAAGCAGAGAGAGAGAGGGATGGGGGGTTGATGTGTGAGACCACCCTCAAGTGTCTTTCTCCATTTAACTCCATACTTGGTCATAGCCATTCCACATTTCTGCAAATTATATACTGATTAGCCATAACATTAAAATCATTTGCTTTATAAAGCTTATTTCCCACATGATGGAAAAGAAAACTTGACTGATTAGACCACAGAACCTTCTTAGTTTGTTTCTTAGTCCAGTGCTGATTCTTAAAAAGCAGAAATACCAGGAACAGTCTAGTTGACACGAAGTTTGGTGCCACCAAATTCAGACCCAGAGAGTAAAATTCCTCTTCAGGATTTGATTCCAACAGCCTGGGTTCTCTGGTCCCCTCAAACAGCAATAGTGGGACACCTTACCTAGGCCAGCAAACCTCCATTCACAGGGTAAGTCTGACATAATTTCCTGCCCTCCCTGCTCGGTGAGAATGGGACACACTGAGCAGCTGCCGTTAGGCCTTTAGGAATGGTCGGTATCATTGGAGTCATGACCAGGTTCTGAAGGCAGAGTGTCTTCTCAGGCATAATAAAAAGTGTGTCCCACTACCCCTCCCCAGGAAGCATATAACATTTATAAAGGCAAGAGAGCAGCATAAAAGCCAACCAAAAGCTTCGGTGGGTCTGCTCTCCACTGTACAAGACTGGCAGCTAATGGTAGACCTAGGCAGGCAACAAAAATTTCTGGCACACATTGCAGTATCATAATTGCAACCAGATATCATAATTTTGTCAGCGGCATAAAAACAGCTAACCCTGACAGAACTGACAGTAGCCTGGGAAGAATGCACATAAGAGGCATTTGAGAAGAAGCTTGCCAAGTACCAGGGACTTCTGGAAGATTGCCGGAAACAGTGTTGGCGAACAGTGGAACTTACGAACATGGGAGGTAGGCTGCAGAGGCTTTGCTGGCTGCTCTCTAAGCAGAGTCTACACCCTGTTGTGCTTGAGTGGGCCATTGGGGAGATCAGTTGTCAGGACGGCAAAAAAGGCAGAAGAGACAGCCTCTTAAGAGGAGTGATCCATGGGTTTAGGAGGAGTGATCCATGGCTTATTGCTGCTGGGATGCAAGTTGGGGTCACCTGGATCAGGGTGTATGATGTTATGAGACCTGAAACACTCAGTGAACCCAGGAAACATTACTGATGATGCGTCACAGTGAATCCATAGGATGTATCTTTTACCCATGCATACTATATTAAGCTGGTGGCCTAGTGGTTAAGGCATTCGCCCTGTGATCAGAAAGTCCAGGTTCAATTCCCAGGACCGCTAGGCACC